>JALBZD010000950.1:0-13043 GCA_038050675.1 Globisporangium cylindrosporum
GCACCGAGAGCCAAGTGGTCAAAATCAGTCGGCGATTCGAGAAACTCGTGCACGTCATTATGATCTGCTGGGGGTTCGTCATTCTCGGCCTTCACCTCAACAGCGCTGGCGGAGACGCAACTCTGATCGACTGCATGGTGCGCGTGCGACCGTGGCTGGCGACCAAGACAACGTGCGCTGCAATGCTTATCGATTGCATGACCAATCACGGGGACATGGTCGGAGAAGCTGCGGAGATTGAGGCACTCTGGTCCACGTACGACGCACAGGCGCTTCGCTTCGTGATCATTCAGAATTGTCCCGGACTCCACATGCCCGAGAGTATCCAGTCGTTCCCCCAGCTAAACGGAGTGTATATCTACACCAGTACGCTGATCGAATGGTCTACGAGCGCCGCGCTGACGGCAAGTCATCACCCCAAACTACGGCAGATCTCGCTCATGGTTAACAACATGACTGCGGCATGCGACGCGTCCAGCAGTCTACCGCCAGGTCTTCTCGCGCGCGACTTCCCACAGACACTGGGCACGCTTAGTGCTTTGGGGATTACGCTTGACAAACTCCCACCCGACCTACCTGAGATCTGGCCGCGCGGAATGAGCTACCTCTTACTAGCTAACGAGTTCACTGTCGTTCCAGACGTGCTGCTGCGTTTGGACCCATGCGCATCGACATGCGTTGGAACAAGATCACGAGCCTCCCAGCCGCATTTTTCCAGGTACCGCAACTGGAATGGCTTGAAGGTCGAGTTGTCACCGGCGCTCCTAGAGGTGAAGGTTGGGAACTTGAACATTTCATCTCTACCAGAGTGGATGGCGCGCGAGTCGTTCCTACAAGACGTGAACCTGCTCGTCCCCTGGACGCCTTTGTGTACCCATCTACTGGCTGCGCTCGACGACGAAAGCAAAGCCCTCGCAAAGTGGCTCTGCGTGTAGCTGCCCCCGATTGGTTGAATTATAGAGCAAATGTTGTCTCGTGAAGGAGGACACAAAGCATGAGCATCACTTATTGTGTTTGATGCACTCCATGGCTATCCCTCGTGCCCGCAACTACAAATACCACAAGCGGCGTTGACTCGTGAGCAAGCAGATAAGACCCTAAGATCCCGTCGCTTCCATTCTGCGCAGGGACATCGAAATCCATAGCTGATGCATTCTCATTCGTGTTGTATTTTTAACACTGCGATGACCCTCCAACCTATGGTGCTCTGACTTGATGTTCACAGCAGATCGAGTTCCAATGCGACCTTCATTGTTCGACGTCGATGCCTGAGGCTTCAGATTAGCAGGAACCCCCCTCAATGAACTCCCGGACAAGGTTGAGCCATCTCCAGCACTGCTGGAGATCAACCTTGCGGCGACGAACCTCTCGTCCCTTCCGACATCGATGAAGCACAAGCCGTTTCTGTGTGCCGTACACGTGGCCTCTGCCACGCCCTTGTGCGCACAGCTGCTAGCAGCGCTTGACGCTGAAAACAAGACCATCGCGAACAAACTCTGCGTATCCTGATCTAGACACATTGCTGATCGCTTAGACTCCTCTCGTATACTGTATGTAGTTCTCTGGCGACTCTGTCTCGTGTCGGTGGACACTATTGTGACCATCATTCGGCGCCGCAATTGAGATTCGGAGTCTGATGGGCATGATACTCTGCTCCACAATGAGCCGTGATCGATCCATGCACGTCCTACTGTGTTTGCTTAGCACGTTAGTCCTTCCCCTGTTGAGCTGGTCAAGGAGGTAAATGGTCTGCGAGTACTTGCACCACCAGACTCAGAAGTTCGAGCTTTCACTGCTCTTGCCATTATCAATCAATCGATCGGGTGTCAGGGCAGGCATGAACACACACACACACAGGTTTATTGTTTTTAAAATGCACTTGTTGATACTTTTTTTTCTCAAATAAACGTGAAGTTAGTGTTCTCCTACTCTCCCTTTTCTGTCCTCTCATTCATCTTCATCTCCTAGCACCTGTGCTCCGTCGTCGGCGTACGTACACTCCCCTCTCTCTCTTTCTTTCTCTCTTAGACTGCAGGGCAATTATAAATGGTAATCGATGCCTGCAAACTCCTCTGTATCCTGGCCCACCGACTGCGAGTTTGAGTGCTCCAAGCTGCGCTGACGCAACACATTCGACGACGACCGGCTATCAGCGTAGTGCGAATCCACGGACGACAGGAAGTGGTGGTCAGACGACTGCAGCGACCGGATCGACTGGACGTTGTATTGCGACGTGTCGCGCGTGTCGACGTCCATGTGCGAGTTTTGCTGCGTGAACAGATCCATCGTGTCCGTGCCGACGATGTCTTCCACACCCAGGATCTCCGCCAACTTGGCCTGGAAACGCACCTTGTACAGCTTCGGCTGGATCGCCGACAGACCGTCACCATCCACACCTCTAAATGCAATCTTGAAGAATCGTTCCATGCGCTTCTTCAGCGTCCAGGTCTGCAAAATGTCAATCACGCCCAAGTGGTAGTACGCTGGACCCACAACAGTGTTCGCCATGCGCATGCCCGATCGCGGCAGCCGACGTCCGGACGACGCAACTGATGCGTTGCTCTCCGAACGCGTGTTGCGCAGCGCATCTCGTTGTCTCGACACTTTGCGAGTGCGGTTCACGTTCAAATCCGCCGCGCTGGAGGTCGACGACACGCTGACATGGTGACGAGGGTTGCGACTGCCGTTGTTCATGCTCGCCCCCAAATTTGACGTAGCGCTGCCTGGCACACCACCAGACTGCGACATGCCTCGTGGGTCCAGCATCGATCTCTCTGTGAAAGGATTGTAGCTCGTCTGTGCTGGATCTCCCTGTCGGTTGTTCACGCCGATGTTGATCGGCGAAGGCATCGCATCTTCAAAGCTTCCGCCTTCATCCACGACATACTCGACTTCGTTGATGCCCATGAGCAGCGAGTAGTCCATAATTCCGAACGAGCATAACAAGTCACTGTCCGCACACAGCTGCTTGTACAGCTGCAGCGAAACGTCGCGGTCGAGCTTCAGCTTCTGAGTCAAGTCCGAGTCCTTCAGCACCACGTTCGGCTCGTGTCCGCCCAGACGCAGCGGACAGCTGATACTGTCCGGCGCAGTGCTCTGGTAAATGTACTTGCCGTTGCAGTGACGACACGTGACTTTCTTGCCGCGCTTAGGCAAGTCGCCATGGCGGTTCACCCACGATCCCTTGATGTCGTAGCGCGAGTGGATCACTTGTTCAGTGTCAAACAGGTTTGCCATCACAATGAACGAGAACTGCTTGCCGTACAACTCCAGACAATGGCAGCCATAAAAGCGCGTGAGCAACGAGTTCGGCTTCGAGCACAGGTACTCCGCGTAATCATGGGCGATGCTGCGCAGGAACGTGGTCTCTTCCTTGCTTGTACTCTTGACAATCAGCGAACCATCGGCCGAGAAGAACATGAATGCGCCACTCGCGCCTTCACTCAGACGTTCTTTCGCAGTGGATGAGAGCGACTGCAGATATGCTTCGTTGTTGACCCCGAATTTTTCGCGAATCTTCTTGAACGCGTGTGGCTCATAGTCGTGGAAAGTCTTGGTGCGTTCCGAGGACTTCGATTGGACGCGTTGGTTCTCGTCAAACGCAGCGTGCGACGTGTCTTCCGAGTTTTGGCGCATGTAGTTGTTGCCTGCTTGGAGGGTTCCATTGGGGTTCTTCGTCTGCGGGAGCAGCGCGAGATGCTGGATGCGCTGGGACGCAGGAAGTCGCTCGGCTGCTTGAACAGCCTGGATGATACCGGACGTCGTGTAGAAAAGCACTTCGCGACGCAGTGCTGCGTTCACCTGCGGGTTCAGGTCTACATCGATCTCCTCCGGGTTGTCCGACAAACACTTGGTGAAGTGCGATACGCGGAATTCGTTCAGCGCAAACCAGATCACCAAGTCGACGTAGCCTTTCCCGGCGATGAGGAAGTTGAGCAGCTCGCTGATGTTGTCTTTCCGCGACTTGTCCGCTCGTGACAGGAACTTGATGTACACGGCACCGACGATGAGCCAGTAGAACGTCACGGCGAGCACGTTGAAGCGCGCACGGTTGATCGACTGCACGCGCACGGCGTAGGTCTCCGGCATACCCTCGCTCAGGCGCTTCCACGCCCAGATCCACACGACGATGCTGCAGAACAGGAAGAGCCCCATCCAGACGTAGAAGAAGACCCAACTGATGATGTTGGCGCGCACGACCTTGTAGCTCTCGCCGGAAAAGTTCTCGATCACCATGGCTTTCGGCTGGCACGTGTCCATGTCGCGGTTCGGGATGTTCTTGAGTGCGTTCGTCCAGCAGACGCCGAGGTCCGAGTACCCGGCCCAGTCGTCCGCGTTCATGAGCAGCAAGCCCATGATGAGCCCCGTGCCCCAGCAGAAGATGTGGAAGAACTTGGTGTTGCGCTTGAAGTCCGTGAACGGGTTCGTGAGACTCACGAGCAGGTTCAATGTCATGCAGAAAAACCAGCACTCGGCAGCGATGAGCGAGAACTGGAACAGTCCAGCGAACACGTCGCACGTCGGCCCCGCTCCAGAATCCTGCGAGCACCCGCACTGCAGGTTGCGGTCGTTACAGAGCGATGTACAGTCGTAGAACAGGCAGCGCGCGAACTGCTGCGCGAGCAGCTGAAGCACGAAGAATGCGTCGGCGATCGTGCGCCAGAAGACCAGCGGGTTCGGGTGCTGGCGGTAGCCCGGCACGCTCGCGTATGACAGAATCACGAAGAACACGGAGAAGCTCGAGAGCACGGCGCCCCAGATGAGCCCCGGCGACAGGTTCTCGTACTCGCTCGTGAGCGCGAAGCCGAGCGACACCGCGAACGCCACGAACATCACCAGCTGAAACCAGCGCGTGGACGACGAGAAGCACGTGCGCAGCGACTCCGCGGGCGGGCCGCCGCTGTCCTGTAGCATGTTCACGTCCGGGTCCGTGCCGGTCTCGGATGAGCCCACGCCAAGGCTGCGCGACGACGACTTGGGCGACATTGGTCGTCCGCCGATCCCGCCGCCCATGGGAGCGCTCAGGGGGATTCCGCTCGCGTTACTGCGAAAGCCCAGCCGCGAGTTGAACACGTTGCTGCTGCCATTATTGCCTCCCTGGTTGCGGCTGCGGTCCTCGTACATGGTCACTCACCCAAGCCGCTCACCTGGTTATGTGTGTATGTGTCTGGCAGTGTCTGTGTGACTGTACGTACGCCTGTGTGTGTATATGCGCCTGCCTGTGCGTGTCGTCGAGACGGCGTCGCGGAGCCCTCCTTGTCTTGTCTTCTCTTCCTCTCGTCTCGTCGGTCCGTCACTTCGGGCTTGGGCCTCTTCCGCCTGTTGTTAATTGCTGACGCTGGCTTCTGCTGCTGTTGAGGCACTTTGGGCTTTTTGGCGCATGAAAAAAGGAAAGGGCGGGGACGGCGGGCGGACTGAATTTTTCTCACTGGGCATAGTGAAAGCAAGTGAAACACGAAAAGTGCCAGCGGAGTGGGGAGGGGGTACAAATACGAGAATGGATATTACGCTTGCGCTCGCTTCGTCGGTGTCGTTGGCAGCGGCGTCAACTCTGCTATCAGACTTTCATATGCCTTTTTATTATGCATAACATATTTAACGTGCTAAAAACAAATTACAAAGATTATACTTGTTATACAAGGAAGGGTAGAGACAGGACAGTGGACGAGGCGCTATTTCATTACCGGTAAATACTGGTTTTCGCACCCAGATCTAAACCTAACCGCAATTTTGCCGATATCGACTTTAAAGAGACAAAAAATACCTCTTTAAACAACACTCCTGCCGTATTTCAGCGAATAGAAGGAAGCCCTGCAAAACAGACACCTTCGCAAAAGGGTTGGACAAGTGAAGGATCCAATGCTGTGTGAACAAGCTCGACGCTGCCACTCTGAGCCGCAAGTGCCACCTCTTGCTCTTCGATCGCAGCAGCAGTAGCAGCCGTAGTAGTAGTACCTCCGAGTCTGACCACGCCAGAGAATTCGAGTTCAACTGAGGAATACGCAGGTAATACCTGGAGGTAGGTTGCCTCAATTCACAGCCAAACGCATTCTAGTACAGCGCTCCTGTGGACAGCAGAGATTCGGTGATCGGATCCGAATTCTGCGCGCAATTTGCGCGTCGCTTGGCCCAAGCAGATGATTATCGTGGGAGACACTGATATGATGGTGACGAAACCTGTTCATGGATATGGATGCTACTTCAGAGGTGATGAAGGCGGAGATTGCGCAGTGAGGAATGTTATGAGTGCCGGGTCGCCTTACAGAGAGTGCAGACTTTGCGCGTCTAGGACGTCATGCGATGAGAGGAGTGACTCACAATTTTCCGATGCCCCCAACGGCAGCAGGAGTAGCGAAGCGACAAAAGCACTCAGACCGATTGCAAAGCAACAGTGTTTCTGAGCACAGCACCACGTCGTCTCGCGAAGAAGCGCGAGATGCTTCTGGTTTGAAGTCCGACTCAAGGGCTGCTCCGCTGACGTGAGCTGTATTCGTATACTGTTGCTACGACACATGAATCAGTAGAACTCGTCGTCAGCACGGTTGAGCTCGTCGCGCACTTTGCTGATCTCGCCCAGGTGCTTCTCCTTGATGTTGATGACCTCGGCGATGCGCGAGCGGTTGCGCGCCCACTCCTGGTCCCGCGCGCTCTTGATTACATCGGCAATCTTGGCAAGGCTCTGCTCGCGCATTACGTCCTCCTGGGCGAGCAGCTTGCCGATGTGGATGTCGTGCGAGCCGTTGATCGCGTTGTTGAGCGCGTCACGATCATTCAGGATCGCATGGCACTCGTCAGTCAGGAAGTCGTCCTCTTCACCGTCCTCAGACGCCATGCGCTCCAGGAGCATGACCGCTAGCTGGCTCACGTTCTCGAAAAAGTTGTTTTCGAGGACTTCGATGGTCCGGAAGTGCTCAGTCGCGATCTCGCGGGCCTCGGCGCCGACGGCTTCGATGGACACCTCCATGCTCGAGATGAGCTCCTGCGCCATCTCGACCAAGTCTGACTCCAAGTTCATGAGCTCGCTATGCAGCTTCTCGGTCGACGCCTTGGCCTCGTTCAGGAACTGCTGCCCGGCGGTCGAGCCGTCGTTGTTCTCGGAGCTCTGCGCGAAACTCGCCTGCTTTAAAAGCTGCTTCGCGACGCGCCGATGGCTCTCGATCGCGCGGATGCTGCTCTCTTGCGCGTCGAGCTGCACGCGCTCGTACTTGGCCCTGAACTGGTCCACCTCTTTCGAGAGTGTGCTGTGCTTCTCCAGCAGCACGACCTTGACGTCCTCTGTCGCGGCCCTCGCTTTCTCGTTGTAGTCGTCGATGATGTTGCGCAGGCCCGGCAGTACCTCGATCTTGTTCATCTCCGTGTCCTCTTTGAACATGTCGGTCAACAGAGTCTATGGATGTAGCAAATAGCAGGTAGCATTAGGCCAAGGCGTAGGAAGGTATATGACAGCTTCTGGATAGCATACCTCCAGCGTGATCATGTTCGCGTCCTTGAGCATCGCGAGGTACTTGATCTGCTCGGCCTCGCGCGCCAGCGCTGCGTCCTCGATGGCTTTGACCTCCTTTATCTCCTCCAGTTCGTCCTGGTACTGCTCGCGCGCCTGGATCGCTTCGTTCGAGTCGACAAGCGCGTAGTCTAGGTACTGGAGTTTATCGAGGTGTGCCAGCAGGAACCTAAGGTTAACGGTCAGGCAAGTCATTAGTTTTCTTTCCTCTAGGCAATTAATGTAGCGTATTCATCGAGACTCACGGTCGGTACTCTGGGTCGGAGCACACAGGGTTGCCACACAGGTTCAGTACGCGAAGGCTGTCGAGGCACTTGAGGTACAGGAGTCCGTCGGTCGTCGATAGCGAGTTGTTCCCGACCGAGAGCACCTGTAGCTTCTTGAGCGCGTCCAGGTTCTCGAGCTTGGCGATGCAGTTGTTGTACAGGCTCAGGTCCGTGAGCTTCACAAGCGAGTCGAGTCCCTTGATCGCCGTGATGTTGTTGAACGACAGGTCGAGCCACTCGAGGTGCACCAGGTGGCCAATGCCCTCGATCTCCTGGATCACGTTGTTGTCCAGCTGCAGCTTGACCAGGTTGCGCAGCGTCTCGAGGTTCTCCATCTTGAACACGTTCTGAAACGAGAGCGAGAGCGTCTGCAGCTTGATAAAGTCCACCGTCTGGTCGCTCTCGTTGATCGCGTTCGTGTTCGTCGGGTCCACGTCCGCGCACGCAACCTTGCGGATGAGCTCGTCACTGATCACCGCCACCTCTGGGTGGCGCACTCCCAGGCGATGCATGGCAATCAAGTCTCTTCTAGCAATTGCTTACTTCCTGGCGGTAGCCTCCTTGACTCTCCGGTCTTCTCATGGGTCGCAAAGGGGACGGACAGTCGCTCTCTCGAGGCTGGAAACGGACCAGAGGCATTCTTTTCGTCAGCCCTGGCTCACAAATACCACTCAGACGGCGGCGTGTCGAGTCCTCGGCCAGGAAGATAACTGCTTGGCCTTTCAGAAATACACCACTTGCCTAATTATATTCGCACGAACCTTATGACGAGAATGCGAGCCAAACAGAACCGATTTACCGCCTTCTTCGTGGAGAGTTCAGCCTCGAGTCCAAAATGCTCCAGGACTCTCTTTCACAATACATTACGCCACCACCTCACAGAGCAGCAGATAGCGAGCGCTGACAATCTACACCGGGGCTCATGGGCTGCGTGCAGTCGGCCCAGCAATACCTCGAAGATGACGACAGGTCTCCCAAGCAGAGTGAAAACTCGTCCAAGTCCTCGACGTCTCACGTGGCTCTCAGTGGCGCGGGCCCTCTTGACACGCCCAGCGTCGCGCGCGTCCAGGAGGGCGTGTTGGCCGAGATGATCCGCTACCGGCGCCCGAGCATCCGCAACACGGGCGGCATTGACGCGATCCACGGCGAGGAGATCACCGTCATGGTCATGCTCCAGTCCATGAGCAAGAACACGGAGATCTCGTCTGGCGAGCAGGAGTGCATCGTCAAGGCGCTGCGTGGGAACGTGCTCTTCTCCTGCATGCAGGCTGAGCAGCTCTTCGCGCTCGCCAAGTTCATGTTCATCCACGTCGTGGAGCCGGGTGAGCGAATCATCAAGCAGGGCGAAGTGGGCGACAAGTTCTTCGTCGTGCGCTCCGGCAAGTTCGCGGTCACGAACGCCCAGGGCGATGTCATCAATCGACTCGCGCCGGGGGCAACGTTTGGCGAGCTGGGTTTGCTCTACAACGCCAAGCGCAGCGCGAGCGTTGCTGCGGACCCTAACGTTCGCGGCTCGCTCTACGCGCTGCGAGGCAAGTTCTTCCGCTACGTCGCGGCGCAGAACTCGATCAACAACGCGCAGAGCTCGCTGCAGGCGCTCCGGAAGGTCAAGTTGCTCGAGAGTCTCACGGACGAGCAGCTCAAGCTCGTCGCCAACTCGGTTCAGCAGCTGCAGTACCGCGCGGGCGACGTGATCGTGCACAAGGGCGAGCCTGGGAGTGTGCTGTACATGATCCAGTCAGGGACTGTGGCATGCACCGACATCGGCAACGGCGTGGGGACAGTCGAGTTGAAAGACGGAGACTACTTTGGCGAGCGCGCACTGCTCGCTTCTGAGCCCCGCGCAGCGACTGTCCTCGCGAAGACCAATGTGCAGGTCATGGTGCTCGACCAGCAGACGTTCACGCCGCTGCTGGGGCCACTGCAGGAAGTGCTCGACTACAACCGCCTCTGGCGCATACTCGAGAGTGTCAACGTGCTGAAGAACGTCCCCAAGCAGCTCAAGAGGAAGCTGCTGGACCTGGCGCAGCAGGTCTCGTATGAAGCGGGCGAGTTCATCATCAAAGAAGGTGAGGAAGGCGACATGTTCTACATCATCAAGGACGGCGAAGCCAAAGTGCTGCAGCGGTCTCCACTGTCTCCTTTATCATCAGCATCCTCCTTATCACCAGGTTCATTGTCAACTAGACGCCGCAAGCCAGACGTAGAGGTGGCTCGGATCGGCCCTGGAGACACTTTCGGAGAGATGGCGCTGTTGAATCGCTCGCCGCGGATGGCGTCGGTCGTCGCGCGCACCAAAGTCAACTGCTTCGTGCTCGATCGAACCCACTTCGAGAGCATCTTTGCACCAGTGAAGGAAGAGCTTCACGACCTGGCGAAGCAGCGCTCGGCGCTCAACGCCGACAAGTGCTTCTCGCACTGGGTCTCGATCACGAACCTCGAGCGCGTGCGGATCATCGGCATGGGCTCGTACGGCATCGTGTACATCGCCAAGCACACGCCCTCGGGGAGGTTCGTCGCCGTGAAGGAGATGTGGAAAGCCCGGCTGGAGGAGAGTCGGCAGGTGCACCATATCTGCAGCGAGAAGCTGCTGCTGGAGAAAATCGACTCGCCGTTCTTGCTCAAGTTCTACACGGCGCTGCAGGACGTCCGGAAGATCTACTTTGTGACGGAGCTGCTGCTCGGCGGCGAACTCTTCCGCCGCATCGTGACGCCCGCGGGCAAACCCGTCACGCTCTCGCTCAAGGACGCGCGCTTCTACACTGCGTGCTGCATCAAGTCGCTCGAGTACTTGCACGAGCGCAGCATCGCGTACCGGGACCTGAAGCCTGAGAATGTGCTGCTCGATAGTGACGGATACACGAAGCTCGTGGACTTTGGATTTGCAAAGAAGCTGAGCGGCAAGACGTACACTTTGTGCGGCACACCAGAGTACCTTGCGCCGGAGATCATTCTCAGTGTTGGCCACGGTACCGCAGTCGACAACTGGGGGCTTGGGGTGCTGTTGTACGAAATGGTCATGGGCGACTCGCCGTTTGCGTCGAAGAACAACGACCACCTCGCGATCTGTCAGAATATCTTGCAAGACCGTGTGGAGTACCCCGTCGACTGCGACGAAAACTGGAAGCAGCTGGTCATGTCACTATTGCATCGTCAACCGGAACGACGCGCGTCCATGATCACTGGCGCACTGAACGACGTCCGCAAACAGCCGTGGCTCAGCGACTTTGGCTGGGACGCGCTGCAACGGAAAGCTCTGGCCGCGCCGTGGAAACCCGACCTGAAGGACGAGACCGACGACAAGCATTTCCAGAACCTGACGAGCGATGACCTGGCCGAGTTCGAGTCCTGGAAGGATGTGCCGCCCGCGAATTCCTGGAACGAGTTTTGATAATAGAACTTGAGCTTTTGCCCCTGCGACGTTAGCTTTGCAACAAAAGAGCAGTGGTCAGGCTGATGTTAGTGGATCTCTAATATTTCAACACAACAACACCCCGATTGACCAGTTCAGTTCATTAGTATGCCTCTCGATAGCTTCTATTAGGGTGATATGAAAGGGTACATTACAGCGAGGCTTCGTGCGTCATGGTCTTGGTCGTGGTCTTGGTGGTAGTCGTCGTCTTCTTCTTCTTGGCTGCCGACTTCTTCTTGGTCGCCGCTTCTTCGTGCACCTGGCTCTTGTACTTGGAGTCAAAGGCGTCATCGCGCTTCTCCTCCTCGGTCTCACTGTCGCTCACGTCGATCTCGTGCACGCTCACGGCGCGGAGCACGGACGGCGGCAGTTTCTTAATGGGCTCGAGCGACTGGTACTTCTGCTGGCCCTGCTGTTGGGATGCGTCCGCGGAAAGCTCCACGGAAACAGCCGACGTGCCGGAAAGCGCGGCCTCCAGCGCGGTCTTGCTCATATCGTTGATCGCCGAGGCCTTGAGCTCCACCGTCGGCGGCGGAAGGTCCACCACTGTCGCAGACTCGTGCAACCGGCGCAGCGCTCGCTATCGATTCACAACAGAAGACGAGCGTTAGGATCCACTATGAGCCATGGTCGAATGAAAATCACAGTATGTAAGACCTTACCTGGAACGCTCTAAACTTTCGCGTGACCTGGGTCGCGACGAGCACCGAGAGCATTGGATAGAGGATCGCGGAGGCGACGATCAGGTACAAACAGACGCCCATGCCCCAGCACTTGCGTTCGGACGAGTTCTCGGCGCAACGGTTGTACTGGTCCTTGTAGTACGTTGAGTCGATGATCACGCGAAACACAAAGATGTACCAGACGACCGCGATGATGAGATACATGAGGCCGCTGCCGATGCACAGCTGCATGAGGTAGTGGTCCACGACTGTGCGGCGAGCGGTGGTGACCAGCAGCACCGACCAGGCGACAATCAGTACGGCGACGCCGGAGAGCAGCGAGAGCGCGAACTGCAAGAACTTGATCGCTGGTCCGCAGTATACGGCGCGCACCTGGCAGTACTGCCTGTGCAGCTCGCCGACGGCATTGTCGCAGAACGGCGCATCCATCGCGCATTGGTCCGCGAACGACTGTGCCGCGCTCTCTTGCGCCGGGATCCAGAGCGAGTTGCCCGGGTCGAAGGTGGCGTCGCCCACGTGCTCCGTGTAGTTGAGCCAAATGCCGATGCCCTGCGAGTAGAAGAACGTGCTATCGCGTTTGCCCGCCTGCGTGAGCCAGAACGGTGTGATGGTCACGTACCATGTCACCACGGCCAGTGCCGCCGCCACCAGCACCACTGTCGCATACAAAACAGAGAGAGAGAGAGAGAAAGAAAGAGAGGGGTTAGACGCATGCATGCATGCACACACACATAACAAGGAGACGCTCATAGAAAGAGACGCGAGTGGTAAACGCACCGGAGATTTGCAGCAGGTTCTTCATGCTGCGTCTTGGCGTCTAGTTGACTGACTTGTCCGAATTGCATGCAACGGCAACAGAGGTTTAGTCCCTTTTTGGCTCTTTTTTCCAAAAAAATCAGTGGGTTCAAGTGATACCAACAAATCGTCGGTATCAGTTATCACTCGAGATCCTAAAACTGAATCCCTGAAAACAGTGATTAGGTACGTCACGCACCTAATTCAACCCGGCAATTTCACTTTGGGTCATTCCTAGTTGAGACTTTCCACGAACCTCATACAGGCACTATCCCCAATAAGTTACACACGCAAAATCAATACCCTGCGCAAGTCGATCGATTTACAAATACTCAAAATATACTCACTTTATTCACTATCAAACTTATTTGTGACTCACAATCGCG
>JALBZD010000951.1:0-13015 GCA_038050675.1 Globisporangium cylindrosporum
ATATTTTTTATATTTTGATAAGCGCACTGGTATATTTTCCATATTTGACCATTTTTAAAGGTGAAAAATTCGTTCTGGTATATTTTTCATATTTTCTTTGTGAAAACAAGGCGACGTGGTATATTTTCCACAGTTTCTGAACTTTTGGTATAAAGATCATATTTATCGAAAAAAGTGGTAGAAAATCCCCAGGCTCCCAATTCAAATTCTAAAAACAGTACTTAACAAAAACACGACGATATCGGAAATAAAAGGGTATTGGATATTACCCGTGCCTTCAACGCGCTCTCATCTGTAATCTCACGGATGCTTGTCGGTTTTTGGTTTGTGTTACCAACAACAACAAGACGAAACTTGCAGATCAGTGGATGGGTCCCTAATCTAAGAGTCAGAAGGTGCGAATGTAGGCGCAAAGACCTATCTGCAGCAGAGTTTGAGCGAGCCGCCTCTCGTAACTGATGCATGCAATATTTCCAATAGTTTCACATAATTTTCCATAGTTAACCTTCTTCAATGAGGGTTTATAGTAACCACAGAGGCTGTAGTTGAAAGTGCTTGCTACGATTTGGAAATTGGGCACCTTGACTCCAAATGACGCTCACTTTGTGTCCGTACAACTGACCGTTTGTGTTGAACAAGCTTTTCTGTGCAGTGTATCTGTGATACAGTCAATTCAAACACTCCTGGTCAACTCGTCATCGAATTCCATTGAGGGCGGGAGGCAGCGTGGTTAACGTCTTCAGTTAAGCGTAAGGAAGGCTCATGAAGCCATCTCGCTTTGAAGAATTCGCCTCCGATCTCTGATTCAGCACGCACATACACATAATACAAAATACAAATCCGACGAGACTCGTGAAGTCGACGGTGTAACACGGCATTTTCTATGCCGTTTCTGGTTTCTGCTCACCCGATTGAGCCACATTGCCCAGAGAGCAAGTGGATTGATTTCTTCTTATCGTCGACGTCGACGTCGACCCAAAGCTGGAGCCTCAAGCTCCAAGTTGAACTTGGTGGATGAATCAAGTTTGGACACGCATCTCTCTCTACAAGAGCACACTTTGCTCCGCGGTCTTGCCGACTTGCTCTTGTAGAGAGACTTGACTCGGCGTCTTCATTTGTACCAAGTGACGCAGGGTGTGTCGCCCCTTCCGTCACCTTGGTCACCACCAGCGCCGCTGATTGGCGAATAAGAAAAACCGCCAGCCAGCGAATATCGAATATCAAATATCGGATGTCGAATAGTGTCCCGCAAGCCGCTGGGCTGATGCAGACGCTTTTGTTTTCGTGGATAATGGATCCATTGGATTGGCTGGCCACCGCGCTGTTAAACATGCGCTTGTCTACTGTAAGTAGATCATCTGCATGCGTGAGTGAGTGAGTCTATCTGTCTCCTTCCTTGGCGACGCCACGACCCCATCCAACGTCACGCGGCCGCTTCTGTCTGTCTGTCTCTGCGCGAGACGCAATGGGACACCCGTGCGCGTCGACAGCGGCGCTCCATTGTGAGCTCTAGTCTCTCCACCAGAATGAGTGCGAATGAGGCAGTTGGTCTGCTGTTATTACCATTATGTGACTATGATCCTTTCCTTCTCCAACAGAGTCAGTCAGTGTTCTTGTGGTCGAGTTGAAGTGGCGCACTTGGCTCTCGCTTGACGATCTGAAAGAGGCGCAAGCTGCTGCTGAGTATAGAGCGTCTGTGTGTGCGGAGTGATGATGATGATGGACTGGATGTTAAATTCCGATGGGATGTTAAACATGAGAGAGAAGGAATATTGACAAATGGCCAACTTTGTGTGTTGTTTGTTGGTTGCCATACCTCTGATGCTTATGTGTTCGCTTTGCTATTATTTCATTCATTCATTGCTCTATCAATATACTTACTCTACAGCTACGCTCTGCTTTCCTTTCTCTTCATTCATACACATCTACTATTCTCTTACTCTCTTACTCTTCTTCACTTGCTTCTCTAATTGCTCTCCACTTGACACTTGACTCGTTTCTCTTCTTCTAATCTACTTCTGTCTTCATCCACCAAAAATGCTTCCTTCTTCACTCACTGAAGAAGCTTAAATATTGTACATGCTCTCTCAATCAGCTCAGCTGTCGAGAAGATCCGCGAGCGGGTGCGCCGTCGTGCACTCGATGAGCAGCGTGTGCGCAAACTGCTCGAGCAACTTGCAGCGCTCGTGCAGGTAGCTGAGCTCCAGGCGGTTGAACCAGCGGCTGGCGGCCGCCAGCTTGCTCCACATCGCGTGCGTCTCGCGGAACTCGCTGCTGCCGATCGTGCTCACGAAGCGGCTGAGCGCTGAGAACCGACGCCAGCGGCTGAAGTAGCGGCCGTCCAGCTGCAGCTCCACGAGGTACTCGGCGTGCTGCGCCTGCGACGCCTTGGCTTCCACGATGCGGAAGCTGCGGATCTGGATCTTCGCCGCGATGTGGCGGTGCGATGGCAGCGCGCGCATCCACGAGTGCGGGCTGCATGCGTACGGCGAGTCGTACACTGGTCGCAGCGGCGGGAACGTGCGGCAAATCTCGAACGCGCCAGAGAGCTCGCGGTTCAGCAACGCCGCGTTCGAGTTGCTGGCACTGCTGCGCGTACTCGAGGGGAAGTTGGGCAGTGACGAGCGGCGCGCGCTCGGGTGCAGCAGCAGCCCGCCGCTCGCGTTGAAGTGGCTGCTCTCCTCATTCTGCTCGTCGAACTCGTCAAAGTCCTCGAACCAGCCCCATTCAAAGCCGCCGGCCGAGTTCTGCTCGTCGTGGGACGTGGACGCGTCGTCGGACGACGCGAGCTCCGCGTGGTCCTTCTCGAGCGCGCCAAACTGCGAGCGCGGCGGTGGCGTGAACGCTTCTTCCACACCTGTGACTTGCTCTCTGCACACTGGGCACCGCGTGCCAGACTGGATCCAGCGCTTGATGCACTTGGCGTGGATGCGGTGGCCGCACTGCGTGAGCTGTGTGTCGACGTCGTCCGCGAGGCACACCGGACAGGTCTCGCCGAACTGCATGCCCACGTGACGCTTGCCGCGCAGGATCTCCTCAGCGCGCGCCATGATCATCTGGCGGCGCGCGACCATCTCGGGGTCGTACTGACTGAGTTCGTTCTCGAACTGGTGGCTGTTGCTGCTGTCGACGTCAAACACCGAGCGCAGCGACGAGCTGTTGTGATACTGGTACTGGTACTGGTGGTGGTGGCCAGACATGGCCATCATCCCGGACGTGGCGCTGTTGGCGTCCTCGGTCTGCAGCGGCTTGTCGCTCATGCTCTTGCGCATCAGGGGGAGGCGGCTGGCGCTGCTCTTGCGGCGCAGACGCGTGGTGGCGGTGCCGCTGGCGACTTTGGAGCTGGCGACGGAGCTCGCGGCGGAACTGATGGAGGCGCTGGAGCTGTTGTGGTGGTGTGTCGGGTAGGCGGCGACGTGCTTGACGGTGGTCGTCGGTCGCGGGTCCCAGAGCACGGCGGCGCTGCTGCTGGTCGGCTCCATGGCGTCGAGCCCCATCTCTGGTTGAGTCGTGTTTGTCTGGACTTGGAGGTTCGGAACTGGGTATCAGGTGAAGAAGTCCGGACGCATGCAACTCTTGCGCGGGTGCACTTGCGTGGGGTGGACTTGCTGGCTTGTGTGCGTTGTGTGCACGACTGACTAACTGGCTTGCTCGACAGGCTTGCTTGTTTTCTTGCTGTTGTTGGTTGTTGTGCTGCGCTTGGCGAGTTCTCAACTGGACGGACAGACTTGGTACTGCGCCAGCAAAACAAGCGAGCCATGCCAGCAACACACACTTGCGCAGCAAGAGCAAACAAACAAACAACAACAACAGTTGCTTTTGTTGCCGCTGCCCCGTCTGCCGCGCCTCGCCCGCACCTTTTTAACACAGTGGCGTGTGTGCAGAAACGAGCCGTGAGCGCTTTCAATAGAGCGCTGCCGTGCCAGCACGGAATGTCCCACTTTGAGCTTTGGCTCAGCCCCTAAAAATAGGGTGCTTCGCCTTAAAATAGGTACAGCGCAAAGCTCGAGGTAGGCTTCGCAGACCCTATTCCGCAACCGCACGCTCGTACAAAAGGAGTTCGGATCAAGAGGATGTCACCAATGCAAACGAGTTTTTATAAGAGCCATGTCAACTCTCAGTAAAGCCTCTGGTGGGAGCTTGTTTCACTTGGAGCTCGTATATCCAGTGATCGGCTTAGGTTCCCCCAAACCCAAGGAGCAAACTACATTAGGCTAGCGGTGCTCAATGCACATCGTCTTGCCATAATCTCTCTCTCTTTGTGGACCTTTTCGCCTTTTCAAGCAAGAACAGGAGCTCTTGGGATTATTGGCGACGCGTTGCACATGGTCTCCGCATCTTCCTTTCTATCCAGTGGCGCCAGGTTTCTGTGCCATGTGTGTGCCTCACACGCCTCATTCCTCCTGTCTGCTGAGTCCGGCGCACTACAGTATTTAGCTTCGTTGGTGCTTGGGTTTCGGTCGTCGCACGCAGCATCTGGAGCATCTGTTTGCTGTTTGGTGGCGATCTGTCCACTTCGCATATATGAGCACGAAAGCGCCAGCCATGATGCATTTATTGTTCTCTGCTGCAGTTTGCAGCTGGCACTTGATTCATTTCTTCTCGCTGGTTTCGCTATTCGCCAGAGTCGCCACCAGGAACCACATGGAGGCTTGCGGCATGTGGACTACGAAATGATGGCTATATTTGGATGCAATACGTGATGTGAGAAAATGATACCTTACTGTATTGGCAGTGGCTCAGATGTTTTGAAAGTAGATCTTTGGTGATTTCAAAGCGTCATCGTCCATGGAAATGCGGCTTCCATTCTTAGGAGCCAACAACAGGCGCCGTCAAAAATTCAGATTGTCTTGCACCAACAAGTATCGCAAAGCTTTATTAACACGAGTCTTCGGTGTGATATGCTCTTATAAACGAAGGAGGGCTGCCCACAGAGCCCAAGCAGCCAACCGCTCTCTCACCACTTTGCCTTTCACTTTGTCTCCTTTTTCTGGACCTCTTCAGCTTTTCTGGTGGAAAAATTGGAGCATTTTCCCGTCCTCCCTCACTTTCGTCACTCTGTTTCTCTGGGGGATGGTGCTCACCAACTTGAAGCTGCTGCCGATATGGCTAAACTTTTCAGCTGAGAGCTGCCGAAGCAACTGCAGAGGTTTGGTTTGGTTGGCCGTGTCAGGCACATTCCTCCACGCTAATCCATTGACGACATGGCAGATAGGCGAGGTGCTGCACACAACCTGCGGTTTTACTCGCTTGTATGTGTGTGTGAAATCCGCACTTGTAAACGGACGCACATAGGTGCGTGCATCAGGAAGGGTCTGTCCTTCTTCGCTGACTTCAGGAGACTCGATTGGATGCGCACGCTCCCTCTTTCTTCTCTTGACTGATTGAGAACGCGGCCAAGAAAGACCCACGGAAGGCGCTGCGTTTGCGCAGTTGCGTGTTGGCGCGCTGATGGGCCACTCGCTTGCTACATCTGCCTTCTTCGCTATTGCTTCCACACACAGCACTCTCACACTCGTCACAGATCCACGGATGTACCGCGTGTGAGTGTTCTATCTGAAGAGTAATTGAGGACCAATTTTTCCGTTCGGGTCTTATTCTTCAGCACCACGTGTTCTCGTGCTCTCTCACTCGGTCTTGTCAGTCGATCTTCAGCAAACCACCAAACTAAACAGCAAATGCATCGACATGGAAAACTCCCCATCACCTAAGCCTCCGAGCCAATTTTTCAGCGTCACCTTCAACTTGGCTTTCGTTTTTCTGAGACCGCGAACTCACCATCGCACCATCTCTCTTCCATTTTGCCAATCAGTCGATTGGAATTATCTGTCAATCCATCGCTATTCTAGATCCTGCCATCAATCGCACGAGACGAAACGACCATTGCGCATCTTCCGCCGCCGCCAAACCATCAACGTAGCACAGCATGCATTGTACTCATCGCGTCCTGGCGCACGACCGTCTGTCAAGTCGTCATGTCGTATCCTGATGTATCACAACGCTGCGTGTATTACGATCTCGCTGTCCACGTGGCGGCCTACCCAGCGCTCACTCTTCCTCACATGATCTGGTTGATGTACACGCTCCGGCAGCGCGAGTTCTCAAAGGTCACGACGCGGAACGCCGGGTTCGCCTCCGCAATCTTCACGAGCCACTCCTTACAGGCGCCGCAGGGGGCCAGCGGGTTGCGGTCGTTGCTGTCCACCTGCAGCAGTGCGGCCGCCGCATCCACCGACGCGTCGTCGCAGGAGAACGTGCGCGGCCGCTTGGGCTTCCGCGGGCTCTGGTAGTTGGAATTTTCGAGCTTCCTGCGCTTCGGGCTGCCGCTGTTCACGATGCCATTACTGCTGCTGCTAGTAGTGGAGATGCTCAGCACCGCCTGCAACTTGGCGTCAGCTCTGCCAGCAGCATCAGCATCATCTCCATCTTGCGATGTGCTGCTGGTTGTCGTCACGGTCGCTTGCGTCACAGTCGTGTCGTTCGAAATCTGAAATTTTCCGACATGCGGAATGTCAGCAAACGTGGTACTCTGCGTGGCAACGCTAGTCACGCTCGCGCTCGTGCTTGTGCTTGTGCCTGTGCCGCCCAAGTTCAAGCTCAGCACGCCAATCATCTTCATGGCGCGGCGCTTGAGCGTCGGGTCGCTGGCCAACGCACTGCCGATCGCGTTCCGCTCGGCGCAGAGCGAGCCCGTGGGCATGGACACCTCACAGTTCATGCCACGATGCACGACCAGCCTCTTGGCTCCAGTCTGCTCGTCCTCCTTCTCGACCAGCAGCACTGCGAGCACGGGCTTGCGCGACTTGCGCAGCCAGAAATTGCCCACCTCGCCTTCTCCCTCAGCGCGCAGGAACTGGTCGCGGAAGATCCGCATCTCCTTCACGAGCGTCTGCGTGAGCACGTCCGCATCTGAGGACGCCACGCATGGCGAGGCCTCGATGTTCTCGAACGAATGGAAGTCCACGTCCCCCATGCACAGCTTGCGCTCGTGCCAAAACGTCTTGAGCTGCCACAAGTGTAGGTACGACGGTCGGTAGATGCGCAGCGACGCGTTAAGCGCGCTCAGCCGCGCCGGCGGGCCGTCCGTGTATGCGATCGTGACGTGGAAGTGTGCCTTCCACGCGTCGCCGCAGCGGTCCACGAGCGCTTCGCGATGTGCCTCGAGCCGCGGCCGCAGCTCGCGCGTCATGAACTGCACGTTGTCGTCGAAGCGGAAGATGTTGGACCCCGAGTGCACCTGGATCACGTCCATCTGCTCGTAATACTGCTGCACGAAGAGCTTGATGAGCTGCGCGGTCGTCTCGGTCGAGTTGCCGTGCACAGAGTGTGCATCATTGCGCGGCACGCCCGCACCGCTGATCAGGTAGATGATCTGCTTGCTGCGCTCCGACTTGAACTCCGTCAGCACCTTGCGCCACTTGGGCAGCAGCAGCGCGATGAGCGGGAAATACACAGCCGTGATCGCCACTTTCGTCCAGTGCTTGGCGATCAGCTGGAACGTCTCGCTCCCGCCTAGTGTGTGTACGTGCATACAATAGACAACATAGCCAGCCAGTCAGCAGGCTGTCCATCCATCATAGAGTGCCAGTACAATAACTCTCACGCACCTCTAATCTGAAAGTCGTGCAGATTCGCGACAGGAATCGGGTGGCCGTCGAGCTTGAAGCCCACGGGCGACTGCGTGTCGTGGCAGCGGGCCTTCCACTGCCTCTTGGCCGCCCGTCCCTTGCGTTGTTCGGGGGCGATGTCCAGCATGCTCGGGTGCAGGCTGCGCGTCGTCGGGCTGTCTGCCTCTGCACCGTTAGCGTCTTCTTCGCACGTCGACGACAGATGCGTCGAGTTCACCGGCGCGGCGCGCAGCTCCTCGACCTTGTCCATGATCGCCCGGCTGGTCTGCTGGAACAGGCTAAACTTGGGGCGACCAAGCAGCGACAGCGGCACTGACGCACCGTCAGCCGTGACCACGTGCGAGTGCGCAGCCTTGCGGTGCCCGTTGTTCGCGCTTGATGTCTCATTGCTGCTACTGCTGTTGTTGTTGTTGTTGCTGCTGCTACTGTCGCTGGCGTCGTCGCGAATCCACGAGAGCTCGACGATCAGGTCCGAGTGCGAGATGTTGTGCACGAGGAACTCCATCGTCTTGTAGTGCCCGCCTATGTGTGAGTGAGTGAGCGTGCGTTTCCTTCCAGTCGATTGCGCGTTACGCGGTGAGATGCGATGTGCTTCCCCGCTCGTCTCGCTGTCTGCATGCGTGCATGTGTGTGCATCAGTCTTTCTGAGTGCGCCACAAAAGCAAACGAATCTTCTCGGTCTCACCACTGCAAAACACTTTTCATCATAGCTATCGCTGATATGGCTTTCTTTTTGTATGCTAGTGACCCTTTTTGTAATTGCATACAACATCAAAACTCTATTATGGAAGGTTGTGGACATACACTCCCATAAAAAGTGTGCTTTGTTGGAACGTGCTGAAAAGTGTTTTCTTGGTGGCGTGACTTCAAGCGACATTTCGTCCAAAATGGCAACATGGTCACCAACAAACTGAACATCCTGTCAATTCGAGGGCGACATGGCCTCACAGCACAACAGCAGCAGTAGCAGCAACAGCAGGTGAACAAAATAACATCACTGGGGTCCACCAAAATCAACTTTACTACTGAATTACATCTGCTCCTGCTTCACTTCCACTTGCAACTCCTGTTTCACCTCCTCTTGCACTTCCATCTTCACTATGCTACAGTTTTGTGCGCGCTTCCGCGCGTCGTCCCAGTACAGCACGTTTGTGAGGAGCGCGACGACATCCTGCGCGACTTCGCTGCCGAACTGGATCGCCCCAGTGCTGCCATAGGTGTCCAATGCGCCTTGGATATCCGCCATCCGACGGAACTGCGCCAGCATCTCCGCCGACATCGGCATGACGCTCTCGGTTGTGAAAATGGCTCGGTACTCAGGGCTGTCTCGCAGCAGCGCGAGGTGGCCGCACGATTGGAAGGTCACGCACTTCTGTTTGATACTGCGAAGCGACGACCGCATTTCAAGACTGACTGTAAGCAGCACTTCGTCGAGGATACGGATGCCTTGCAGTACGACTCGGTTCGGCTGGAACGGCGCTTCATAAATCAAGTACCGCAGCTGCCGATCCCACAGTCGGCAGAGAGGCAGGTACAACGCGATGTTCTCTAGTAGAGGCTTGGGGAGTCGCATCGTTCGATCGATCAACTCGTAATCTCTCCTTCGTTCGGCGCGATGGTAAGCAGGCGCGAGATCAGCACGCGAAAGCACGTACAGCGTCGACAGCCGCATCAGCGTAAACGATCGTTCGCGGCGCAGATCCTCTCTCATTAGCCGCAACTGATTCTGTAACAAGGGATGCAAACATGGTACGAGTCAGTCAGACGTGGCCATACATAAGTTGAGTGCATGAGTACAACAAAATCTCTTACAGAAACAGTGATCTTGAGGAACAAGTCAAGATGACCGCGACGGTTTGCTGTTTCAGCTGCGGTTTTGTCCCGGTCATCCTTCAGAAAAATGTCAGCCCCCGCAGTCAAGAGCGACTCGACCGCCGCAGTGTGGCCGCGCTTTGCAGCGAGAAGAAGAGCGGTGCTGCCCTGTCGTGTTTGCTTGTTCACGTTCGATCCCGACTTGATCAGAATCGTGGCGATCTTCGCGTGCCCACGCTGTGCAGCAAGCATCAACGCCGTCATTCCCTCGTTCTATTGTCCAGAAAAGAACAAAACATGTGAGCTGTATGATCAGAAGCCAGCGAAATACTACAACGAAGGTATCTACAACACTCACGTTTGCTGCGCAGGCATCGGCGCCTTTCTCGAGAAGAAATCGGACGACCTGGTCACGCCCTTCTTGGGCTGCTCGCATCAAAGGTGTGGTGCCTTTCTTGTTCGAATAGTTCTGGTCCGCGTTGTACTCCAGTAATAACTGAACAACCGACAAGTGCCCGAAGTGGGCAGCGGGAATGAGCGACATGTTCTGAGACTCTTCGTTCGCGCCGTGTTCCACAAGGAACTTGGTCATCTCAGGAAGTCCTTTCTGGGCGGCGAGCAGCAGCGCATATGTTCTCTTTTCCTGAAAGTGAAAGAAAAAAAGTTAGTGGATGCGGTTCTTTGATATCACGACAGAATAAAGAACATGGCAACTTACATTGTTGTGGTTCACGTCCGCGCCTTCTGTAATCAAGAACGACGTCAACGACGGCAAGTTGCTGCGCACGCTCATCATCAACAGAGTAAGGCCTGTCTCGTCCTCCGCGTTGACCGCGCGCTTCATCAGCTCCTCTGAGTTCTTGCTCTTCTTGAGGATCCGGAAGCACTGTTGAATCGACGACATCTTGCCTTCTTTCGCCGCGATGAAGAGCGTGTTCATCAGATCTTCAAACTTCACTTCGCCGCTTCCTTCACCGTCGAGCATATCCACGACCACGCTCGCATCCTGATTTACCATCGTGAGTTGCTGCAGCTCCTCATCGTCCGTGCTGCTCGACTCTTCGCTCCCCGGGTGGGCGTCGTGCGCAGTCATGTCCATCATCGTCGCATTCACAACTTCCTCGTTCTCCATATCACCCTCGTGGTCCATTGTCATCGTCATAGGCGGCATTGCTTCCCTCCTTTCCATTTGTGGGCGTCGTGCGTCACCGCGCTCCTCGGTGACGACACTTCCGCCATAACCTTCAATGGAAACTCGCTGGGGTGGATTCACCATGCTGATAATAGAAAGAAACGACGGCAGCCGTCGCACGGTGTGGACAACGGGCGCGTCCGAGACCAATGCCGTCGGCCCCATGCTTGCATCGTGACTCGTAGTAGCGTTTGCTGCTGGAGGCGCGCTAGTAATTGTAACGTTCGCAGCAGCCGTGCTACCGCTATCCTGTTGGGTGAGAAGCGGCGCTAGCGCAGGCGGAGCCCCGGCGTCTGCGTTCACCGTAGTGGCGGTGGTGGGTCGGGGGCTTGTGACATCGTCGCGAGGGCTCGAGAGCCGCGCGCGCTTGCGTGGGGGCGAGTTGCGGTCGTCGCTCATCTTGCTGCTGCTGCTGCTGTCTCTCGCTCCCTTGTCACGTGGCTGCTTTGGTTCAATTCCGACTGTGTTGTGTGTGTCTTTCTTCTCTGTCAGGTGGCCAAAAGGAAGGGCAAATACCTCTGTAAAGAGATAGCACTTTTAAAAGGGTCTTAAAACTTTCTCAGACTGGAATTTCAAGTGGGCCAAATGTGCCACGTGGGCTGGGAGTTATCTGTTTCCAAAGGTAATTAAAAACAAACAGGTTTGTTTACTGGCTAAAATTCATCCTCTTGAAATATGTGTTGCATTTATTTTACAAAGGTTATTAAAATAAAAAGGCATATCAGAGCGGCTGTCAATCAACTGTCAGAGTGATTGTCAGATTGCACCTTTTTGGATTATTTCAGTAGACACAATTCAAATGCGGGCAACCGCACAGATACCCGTGTCCGCACTTGAGGTTTGAAGAGTATCCGCGTGGAGAGAACGTACTGGTCGAAGGAAGCATCGCGCAGTCCATGTATGTTGTTGTGCACGGGCAGCTCTTTTCGATGAGTCACTCGCAGCCGCAGTTGTACTAAGGCACCCGCTTCACGAAAGGCGACTACTTTGGTGAAAAGGATGTCTTGAGGTACTCGATTCGGACGCTTCGCACATGTGATCTGCTCTCGCCGAGCTCGGAAGCTTTGTTGAAAGTGCTCTACTCGCACCCGCTCTTCAGCATCGCTCTGTTTCGCAGACCAGGCGGTGCAGTATTTGCGGGTGCATCCGGATGTCAAAATGAAAGACGCAGAGACGCGATGGGGCCAAGCGGTTGTCGAAGTCATCCGCAGAAAGCGCGAGGAGTGCGAAGCAAGCGTCTCGGATCCAGCGATCGTGTTTGCAAACAAGAAGCTATGTGCGGTCATCGATGCGCGATTTGCGCTGAAAGCACCTGAGGCTACGTTCGGAGCTTTCCGCCCGCTGCTGGAGCTCGTGGTACCGAATGGATTACTCGGAAGATACGGAGTGACTCAGAAGGTAAGCACGTTTTCGTGCGCAAACTCCCAGAATCCTACTGTGAGTTCTACAACCGCGGAAATGAATTTGCCGCCGGTTGCGGCCAAGAAGGTTGCATTAACTTCAGCAAATGGTGTTGATGAGGACTCTGAAAGCCAGAATCTCAAGACTGTTGATGACTCCATCGATGACCTAACGAAGTCTGTGATGGGAGATGACGAGACACAGGCTTTGCTGAACAGCGTCTCGGCGAAGTTGGAATCGACGATGGTGTCTGCTGGTGCTGATTTACTACCAGCGAACACCAGCAGTGCTAAGGAGTCCAATCACCTCCTGCGATCTGCAACACCGACATTTGCCCATTCCCTCGCCTCCGCATTTGGGAGGCGTACTTTGATCAGCTCGTCGACGCACCACTGGAGCAACAACTCCACCACTATTAACCCGTCTGGAGGGAGGAGGAGGAATACCGCGATACAATCAGAACAGTGAGACGTCGAGTTCCCTTGCGGCGCGATTAGAAAAAGTGCGACTCTTCGTGGACCAAGCTCTGAAGAGCTTGGTGAAATCGAGTCTGGCGCACAAGTTTATGAAGAGGTCAAGCCTGAGCAAGCTTCTAGAGATATGGAGGCTAGGCTTGCTTCTCATACCGACTCATTTCGTGGGATGACTCCGTCTCTGACCCCAAGCCATCTGGCGTCCCCAACATCACTCCGTTAAGTCGGAGCAAGTGCGAGATAGCGTTATCGTGGGCAGTACAGCCAACAAACTCACAAGCTAACCGTAGCGCATGTGGTCGCACCATGCACAGCTCCCAGCGCAGTTGGTTGCTTCTGCCTCAACTCTCAGGCAGTAGTTAGGGGCCAACTGTTTAGATCGAAGACCGAAATCTTCTCGTACAGCGAAAATTAAGGTCTCATATTGTCCGATTTACACTTGAACAATTTTCTTTTCATTCTCACCTACGTAGCTTCTGCGCCCACCACAGCGACTTCCACTTCGCGGG
>JALBZD010000952.1:0-13011 GCA_038050675.1 Globisporangium cylindrosporum
CGACCCGAGCACCGGCATCACGTTCACGCTCACGTTCCCTTATTTCTCCAAGACGCTGTACTACGACCCGGTGTTGTCGTCCACGGTGCTGGAGGCCGACCAGGCGAGCGATGAAGTCGGGCTTAAGGGAAATGACGTGAACCTGCGCAAGCGTATCTCAAAATCGGCCAAGAACGACCACATCGCAGTCAGTCTGCTGGTGTTTCTCGCGTTCGTGGTCGCCGTGAGCGTCACGCACTGCATCAAGCGGGTCTCATTCAAGCTCGACTTGAGCAAGATCATCCCTTAATATCTAAGGAAAAAAGGGTTAGCTCAGCTTACTATTAAGGCAGTCTGGCAGGTGGAGAAGGGAACACTTGGACTCCCAGGCAGTAGCAGCATGCTCGTCTATTTATTTCCTGGATACAAAGTTGTATTACCTCTTCCATCTCGGCCTCACACTGAGCACGATTGCGCGGTTTTCGATTGACTGGCTGATACTGCAAGGCTGTCATCTTGTTGAAAAGAGCTGCTCGTTCTACTCGAGGATTTCTTCTGTATCTTTTGCGGCGTTGTTTCTCACGCACTTGCCCTGTGTTGCCTGATAGTTGTCTCTAATGGTGGTGGTGACTGTGTCCGTGACTGTGGCCATGGCTGTGACCATGATCAGCACTGGCATCGTGGTGACGATTGTGTTGGTGCTCGTCATCATCACGAACCTGCTCTTCAAACACGGTGGTCGGGGATTCCTGCGGGGTCGACAGCTCGATGATAATGTCCTTCACGCGCGGCACTTCTCGTCGGATCGCGGCCTTCACTCTCTCTTTCCACGCGCACGCCTTGTCGAGATCCAGTGCTTTCTGACTCGTCGTGTCCATTACCAGCCTCAGGTCCACGTGTACGTTGCGCCCTATTCGTCGGCTTCGTAGTTGCTGGACGGCGAGGATCTCACCATTGCTCTGACTGATAACCTCCTGTACTGCGTGGTCGAGGCTCTGTACGATCTTCTCGGGCAGCTGCGCGTCGCAGAGCTCTTTCATCGCGCTGTAGCCGATTTCCCCACCCATCTTCAGGATGATGCCTCCGACCAGCATCCCCGCGAGCGGGTCGAACATCGGCAGTCCCGCGAGACTCAGACCGATGCCTGCCATCGCCACGACGCTCGTGACTGCGTCACTGCGGTGGTGCCACGCGTTCGCGATCAGCACGCTCGAGTTGATCTTCTTACCAATCTTGATCGTGGCGCGATACAGCCCTTCTTTCGCGGCGACGGAGACCGCGGCGATGCCCAGCGCGGCCGGATGAATCATCATTTTCTCGTCCACTTCGTGGGAATGGTGGAAAAAACCTTCGTGCTCCGGGGACGTGATCGCCTTGATCGACTCGATCACCTCAGGCTCGAGCGAGAACGCCGCGAGCTGGGTCTCCATGGAGACTGCCGGCTGCACCAGCACCATGAGTGTGTCGAACGAGTGGCTGATGATCCCTAGTGAGCCGCCGACGAGCAGCAGCGACACAGTCAGCGCCCCCATGGTCTCATATTTCCCGTACCCATACGGCTGGAACTGGTCGGGCGGTCGCGAGCAGTATTTTAACGCTACGAGTGTGATGCCGTCGCTCACGAGATCGCTCATGGAGTGCACGGCGTCCGCCAGCAGCCCCGCCGAGTTGAACGCCACGCCCGCGACGCCCTTCACGCCGCTGAGCACGACGTTGATGTAGATCCCAGCCCACGTGATTTTGTCCGCGGATTTCAGGTCCGCCTCGTTCACTTTCTTGCGCATTGCTTCAGTCTCCTCGTCGTCTTCATTGTGGTCGCCAAACCCGAGGATGCCGTGACTGTGACCGTGTCCTTCCATGCTCTGTGAGTGGCTAAAGTGCAGGCGCTTCTGCTGGGTATTCCAGGACATCTTTGTAAGAGGGAACATCGTCCATGAAGCTGTGCTCAAACCGTTCAAGCCGCTGAGCACAGGCTGATGATACTGCTGCTGTTGTGATAGCCCCAGCAACAACGAGCGCTGGAGTGATGAGTGCGGATGGTATGCACGTGCGGAGAGCATTGCGCTGCCGCCTCCATTTGATCCCCGCGAGCGCGCGCTCTGCAACAGCGCGCGTCGGTACAACGGCGTCCTACACATACAGACACGCATACAGAGAGAGAAGACGTTCACATACGACACGATGTATTAAATAATGAGGAGCTACTAATGGAGCACGCGTCTGGGTTTATGGAAGATCGATCACGTACGCTGCGACGCCCATCGTGTTGGTATGTGCTGGTGTCTGTGGATCTGAAGCTGGTGGCGTGAGGCAGCTGGTGGTCCGTCGCCTTCAGTGGACGTGTGGATATGGAGCGCGCGAGAGAGAGAGAGATGCACGAGTGAGAAGAAGGGGGTGGTGGTGGGGGGAGGCGGACGCCGTCGCCGGTCTCTCTCGCAAGCTCTCGTGTTCTTCCTTGCTTGCCCCTTTTTGGTGACTGCGCAAATGCGTGCTGGACTTCAAATTGGCCCCTTGGCTGGATGTATTCTTTCTTCTAATATATCATTTTATAGGAATTATAATTTGGAACGAGTGTATTTAGCTGTTTTGAGTGCGTAACCAATTTATAAAATATCATGAAAGTCAAATTTACAGGGGATTGCTCGCCCACTTCTTCTTCAGCGCACAAAAGCAAGGCACGCGCTTTCTTTCGCTTTCAAAATTGAATCGCCGGACAAAGTCAGATGACGTTCGTTCCCAGCGAAACCCGACCCGTCATCTGGCACACAAATGTGCGCTTTCAAATAGGAAAATCGAGGCAACACGATGCTTCTTGCTTCGCGAGCAAGCATTCTTGAGGCAGGCTTTTGATGACTCGCCCAGTTAATACACCCCGTTCGTTCGGGTCAACACTTTTTTCAAACCCGACCCAAACCCGGAAGGGGGGAGATTGGGGAAAATATCAAGAGCTCAAGCAAGCGAAGGCTAGCCCAGCAGCAATTCGCGCAGACAGATCCACGTGGGGCACGCGCAGCTCTCGCCCTCGTCGTACCCGTCTCTCTCTCTCTCTGTAGACCACCACCACCAGCAGCAGCAGCAGCGACAGCGACAGCGACAGTGACGATGGTGCTCTCGGCGGTGTTCATCACGGACCTGAAGGGCAAGGTGATCATCTCGCGCAACTACCGCGGGGACATCCCCATGTCGGCGTCCGCCAAGTTCACGCACTACGTCCAGGAGCGCGACGACTCAGAACAGCGCCCCGTGTTCACCGAGGACGGATACACCTTCGTGTACCTCAAGGTAATGTGATGTGCCGCGTATATGACGCTGCTGTGTGTGTGTGGTTGTGTGGTTATGTATGAATGTGTACTCACGCGCTGCTTTGCTTGTGTTGTTCTTCGTGTGGTCGTATGCAGCACAACAACCTCTACCTGATGACCGTGACGAAAGTGAACTCAAACGTGGCGCTCATGCTCATGTACTTGACGCGCATCTGCCAGGTACGACAGTGTGCTGTCTGATTGGGGTCTATGGTTCAGTGGCGTCCTTTCTCATTGCTGTGTATTGTTTGAATTGCATCCAATGCGCATGTCCTGCAGGTGTTCCAAGACTACTTTGGCGAGCTAGAGGAGGAGAGCATCCGTGACAACTTTGTGATTATTTTTGAGCTACTGGACGAAACGATCGACCACGGGTACCCGCAGACCACAGAGGCGCGGATCCTGCGCGAGTACATCACACAGACAGGGCACCGCATGGAGGCCGCGCCGCGTCCACCCACGGCGCTCACGAACGCGGTCTCGTGGCGCAGCGAAGGTATCAAGCACAAGAAGAACGAGATCTTCTTGGACGTGGTTGAGAAGCTCAACCTGTTGGTGTCCAGCAACGGCACGGTGTTGCACTCGGAGATCATCGGCGCGGTCAAGATGCGCTCGAACCTCTCAGGCATGCCGGAGCTCAAGCTTGGGCTGAACGACAAGGCGCTCTTCGAGGCCACGGGCCGCTCGCAGTCCAAGGGCAAGGCTGTGGAGATGGAAGACATCAAGTTCCACCAATGCGTGCGGCTCGCGCGCTTCGAGACGGACCGCACGATCTCGTTCATCCCACCCGATGGCGAGTTCGACCTCATGACCTACCGCCTGTCGACGCACGTGAAGCCGCTGATCTGGGTTGAGGCTGTCGTGGAGCCGCACTCGCGCAGCCGCATCGAGTACATGGTCAAGGCCAAGAGTCAGTTCAAGCCGCGCTCGACCGCGAACAACGTGGAGATCGTGATCCCCGTGCCTCCGGACGTGGACTCGCCGAGCTTCAAGGCGAGCGTGGGCACGGTCACGTACGTGCCGGACCGCGACGCGATCGTGTGGACGATCAAGCAGTTTAACGGCTCGCGCGAGTACCTCATGCGCGCGCACTTCGGGCTGCCGTCCGTGAACAACGAAGAGGTGGAGGACTGGAAGGCGCCGATCCAGGTCAAGTTCGAGATCCCGTACTTCACAGTCTCGGGCATTCAGGTGCGTTACCTCAAGATCATCGAGAAGAGCGGCTACCAGGCGCTCCCGTGGGTGCGCTACATCACACAGAACGGCGACTACCAGCTGCGAATGTCGTAGACGGACAGACTGAAGAAAACAAGCGAACCTGCTAACGTAGACAACCAAAGAGAAACCATGGTGTGTGTGTGGGTGGTGATGGCGCAATGAAACAAGAAATCCAACCAACAATGAATGTATATGCTCTCTGTTTGTTTGCTTATATCATCACGTGTATCTTCCCTCTTGTATGAAAGAAGCAGATCTTCTACATCTTCTAACGGTGCGCCAAGTTCGTAGACAGAGTCGACATGGCCTTCGCCTTGCCGTCCGGCACCATGAACAGCACCAGCGGCTTGTCCGCAGACAAGTACGGCTGGTCCACGCGGAAGTAGCCTCGTCGCTCGAGCTGCACGATCTCGCCGCGCTTGGCGTTGCGCAGCTCGTGGTCACCCACCGCGACCATCTCGGCGCGCGTCACGGGCGTCAGGTGGTCCTGGAAGTTGTCGCCCTCCTCGAGCTTCGGCTTGTTCATCAGGTGGTCAAACTCCACGAGCGTGATCGGCACCAGGTCCGGCAGGTCCGCAAGCCACGTCACCTTGAGCTTCGTCTTCTTGAAGTCACCAGTTGGATTGTCCAATGCCTCGACGCTCAGCACGTTGCCCTCGGCGTCCTTGTTGATCTTCTTGATGATGATGTTACCGTGGCGCATCAGCGTCACTTCCTCGTCCACCACGAACGCGTTGACGTCGTCGCGCTCCAAGATGAGCTTGTTCGAGAAGCGCATGATCTTGTTGCCCTTCGACGCGTCCTTCGGATGACGCGGTACCGGGATGCCGACCACCTCCGCCTTGATGTTCGTCAGCGTCAGCGGCACCGAGTTGTGCTTGTCCAGCGCGTAGTAGCGCGATGACGCAGGGTCGATCACGCGCTTGTTCAGCGTCCAGAACTTGTCCCATTCCATGTCTGTGATGCGGCGCGATGCTCCCTGGCTCAAGATGAACTCGCGCAGCGCCTCAACCTGCACGCCGCGACGCAGCACCCCCTGCACGGTCGGGAAGCGCGGGTCGTTCCAGCCCTCGACGTGGCCGTTGTCCACGAACCACTGCAGCTTGCGCTTCGAGAGCACCGAGTAAACGAAGTTCATGCGCGCAAAGCCGTGGATGTGCACCTTGCGCAGCTTGAGCGCCTGGAGCACCCACTGGTACTGGAAGTCACGGTCATTGTACTCGGTCGTGCGCAGCGCGTGGGTCACGCCCTCGACAGAGTCCACGATCGGACACGCAAAGTCGTACGTCGGGTACGCGCAGTATTTGGTGCCTGTGCGGTGGTGCGGTGTAGCGTTCGCGCGGAAGAACACTGGGTCGCGCAGCGTCTTGTTCTTCGCCTGCATGTCGATCTTGCCACGCAAGCAGTAGCCAGCGGCCTCCGGATCGTTCTTGAGCATCTTCTCAAACAACTCGAGCGCCTCCTTCGGGTCCTGGTCGCGCAGCTTCGAGTTGATACCGTTCATGCGCTCCTCGCGCATCTGCTCCTGCGGCGTGTTGTCCATGTAGCCGTTGCCCTCGCGGATGAGCTGGCGTGCAAACTCGATGATCTTTGGGAAGTGGTCCGACGTGTACGTAACCACATCCGCGACGATGTCGAGACGCTTCAGGTCGCCCAAGATGCTCTGCTCGAACTCCTCCTTCTCCTTCGACGGGTTCGTGTCATCGAAACGCACGATCAGTTTGCCGTTGTAGTGCTTGGCGTAGTAGTGGTTCAGCATGCACGCCTTGACGTGACCGATGTGCAGGTACCCACTCGGCTCAGGAGGAAAACGCGTCACGACCTGGCCTTCCACGGCGTCTTTCAGAGGCGGACAGCTGCCCGTGTTCTTGCCTTTCTGCGAGGTCGAAGGGTTTCCGCCAGCTGGCTTGCGGTCGCCACCGTTCTTTGGCTTGCCGCCGCTGGTAGGAACGGCAGTCACGACTGGCTTGAGCGCCTTCAAAGACTCCTCAGCAGTCGCAAAGATGTCCTGCGCAGTCAAAAGGCTCAACCAGCGCGCAACATTCGCGTACTCGGACACATCGGTCTTCAACGCGGAGATGCGAGCCCACACACCAATGTCGGCGAGCGAGAGTGCGTATCCAACAAGGAACGTGCGGTCCTTCAGCACCACGTTGAGCAGCTCCAAGCCTCTCGTCGCACTTGCAACATTGCCAGTCTGGAAGCGCGTGAGCGCGAAGTCGAGCCACGAGTCGATCTGCGACGACAGCACGGCGTCGCTCTCGAGTCCGTACAAGCCAAGCGAGAGCTTCGAGCGCGCCAGGTAGCGCGCGACCGCAAAGTCGCCCGAGATGACGTTGCCGTCCGCGAACGTGAGCGTCGGCACAATGTTGGTCTCCTTGATGTGGTTCACAAACGTTTTGGCGGACACGAGTTTTGAGACCACAAACGACGCGAGTGGGAGCACCGATGTGGCTGAGAAGACGATCTGACCGTCCTGCTCGGCCGATGGCACAGAGAGAACGCGGCCCACTGGTCCCTTTGGCACAGCAACAGCCGCAACTTCCACGTTCTGCTTGATCTTCTTTGGCGACACGCTGCGGGAGCGCGCGCCGTCCGACGGCTTCTTGCCCGCGCGCGCCTTTGGCGACGACGGCGTGGTCACAGACGCAGCAGCAGGTGCGGCCTCTCCGCTCTTGGCAGCGGATTTCTGCGCCTTCTTGCGTTCCTTGTTGAGCTCCTTCTTGGATTTTTTGTTCGGGTCCTTTGGCTCTTCCGGAGTCGTGGCGGCGGTGTCCTTCTTCTCCTTCTTGGGCTTTGGCGGCGGGCCGTAGTCCTTGCCCGTGACGCTCTTGAACTCGGTCTTGAGCGCCAGCAGGTCCGCGATCGCAGCCGCTAGCGTGTCCTTGTCGGCCGCGTCCTTGGCAGCCTTGAGCACGCGGATCTCCTCGCCCTTGGCGACAATGCGCTCCGTCAGCTCCTGCTCCGTCGCCATCGCTCTAATCGCTCTTCTGCTTCTCTGCTGCTTGTGTCTTGGATGCGGCGACTTGAGTTGTGAGCCAGCCGCACAGGTTGAAAGTGCAATGCACGAGCGGCGCAGGCAAAATGGATCTGGCGGTCAATTCAAAGACGGCAAGGTAGATTTCTGTAAAGGAGTGTATAATTCAGTATCTTACATTCTTCGTATCGGATGAAAATATATTCGGCGGGTTTTCAAGTCTACTCGTACGCTCGCAGAGAGAGCGTACGCCACGCACTGTTATATTACATAGAATGTTTCAGTCACATCACAGACCACACGAATATGTTGGACTTTCTCTTGTGGATTTCTGGAGTACTGTGAGCGGTTTGTAAAGTGCGATTGGGTGCAAAGCACACTGTGCAATTGGTGCCACTGAAAGACAGAATAATAACCAAATGAAGTACCGTAGGATAGTGAACAGCTACACGTCATTCGCAAAGACATACTGGAAGACTGATTACTCAGCCTGCCTCGCTCGCACATACTTTCTCCTCTATCAACTACGCTCAGGTCGCACTTACATCCGTCATCTGTGAGATGAGGTCTTCCACATTCTCCCTCTGGATCGCTGCTTTGCGCAGTCGGTACGCGACTTCGAGCGACGTCGGGCGCTGCTCGGGGTCAACCGCGAGACACCGGAGCGCGAGTTCCTTGACCACGTCGGGACACTGGGCGGTGAATGTTGGTCTCCACCCCTGCCCCATGATTTGGTGCACCAAGATGTCCTCGCTGAGCACGACGCGTCCGTCCGCGTTGTCCACGATGCGGTCGTGGTACGGCATCTCACACGTGTCGATCTCTGAGAGCACCACGCCGAACGCGTATACGTCGCTGGCGACCGAGTAGCTGGCGTCGCCCGAGAGGATCTCCGGCGCCATCCAGCGTCCCGTCCCGAGTCCGTCCCATCCAGAGCCCAGGCTCTCGAAGTTGGAATCACTGCTGCCCTGGTCCTGATTGCTGCCAGTAGCGACAATGCTCGGCTCTGGCTCCACGTACCGAGAGATCCCGAAGTCCGTGATCTTGGCGCGCAGGTTCTCCTCCAGCAGCACGTTGTGGGACTTGATGTCGCAGTGAAGCAGGATCGGGTTGAGCGAGTGCAGGTACACGAGCGCCTCGATCACGTCGATCGCGATCCGCCACTGGTGCGCTGTCCACGTCCACTGACTTGTGAATATTCCGTCGTTGCTCTGCTTGGCACAATTCAGGTACGACCGCAAATCCCCGCCAGGTACAAACTCCATCATGAGCTGCACGTCGCGCTCCATGGTCCACGCGACGCCGAGAAACGTGACGATCCGCTTGTGCGTGAGCTTGCACAGGATCTTGATCTCTCGCAGAAACAGCTGAATGTCTTTGCGCGTCTGGTTGTTGGCTCCGTCCTTCAGGTGCTTGACGACCACGAGCTGCGACGACCGGTACTTTGCGAGCCACACTTCACCGAACGCCCCCACCGAGAGCTGTCTTTTCTTCTTGATCGCGTCAAAGTCCACGCGGTATGACAGGAGCTCTTCGTCTTCCCAGATGGAGGAGCTTCCAGTACTTGTAGATGGCGCAGGCGTGGCTTTGCCTGCCGTAGACGATGAACCAGAAGTCGACGACGACGACAAGGACAAGGACAAGGACAAGGACAAGGACGGCTTCGCTGGGTTCATCCGCTCCAGTTCGCTGCGAGAGGCGGAGCTGTTGCTATTGCTGCTGTCTGCAAAGTGGTTCGAACCATTCTGGTCATAACTCGCGTTGTACACGTCGCCTTCTTCCAAGTGTTCGTCCTCGTGGCCTTCAAAGAACGTGGTGGACGGCAGCGCCTGGTACGACGTCGTGATGCGCAGTAGGCTCTCCTGATCAAAGCGGAGCTGCTCGCTTGGGCTTCGGTCGTCCCGATTCTCCATGCCATCTGAGCCTTCGTCCTCATCGTCGCTTGTATTGTTATTGTATCTGGTGCCACTGACATGTCGAGTAATCGATTGTTTGGTGCCTCGACTCTGCCGTCGCCGTTGCCGCTGTCTCCTCTCGGGCTCGTCAAACTGGAAATCCGGATTGATGTCGTCGTCTGTGTCGCCGTCTTCATCCATGTCCTCATCCTCGTCATCGTCACTGTCAAAGTTCAGATTCGAGTTCTCCAGCATGTTGCGCTGCAGTCGCTTTATCCGAATAGCGCTCTTCATGTGGTTGCGGAAGCAGTGCGACCACACGGTGAGCGACTTCTCGCTAACGGCGCGCAGCGTCTCCTCTTCCGGCAGGTAGAACCGCTGCTTGTCGCCGGGCATCGCCCGTGGGAGACTCGACTTGCGGCGCGCCATCGAGTCCGACTGCTTCTTGTGGATTTCGCGCTCCTGCAGATAGCCCTGCACGCGGAATTCGCGGCTCTGCTTGTCCGCGAGCGTCACCTGCGTGAGCATGAAGCGGTTCAGCAGCTTGCCGTTGGCCAGGTCGTCGCTCGAGAAGATGAAGAGTGTCGCGAGGTCGGCCTTGAACACGCAGAAGCGCCGCTTGAACTTGCGGAAGAGCCCCTCTTTGCGCCAGAGCCAGCCGCTGATGCGGATCGGGATCGAGAACGGCTTGGGCTTCTTCCTGAACGCGCCAAGAGCTCCACTATTAGCAAGCTGCGGTTCGTGCTTCTCCGCGAGGTACTCGTAGATGCCCTGCTCAGCGTCGCGGATGCTGCACATCGAGACACCCCCAGGCGCGCTGCGACCGTACGAGAAGAGCGACGGGTTCGACGCGGACGACGACGCGCTGCTGTGGAACTGTGATGACGCAAACGGATGCAGTTTCTCGAGTGAAGTGGTGCTGTTAGCGCCAGAGAGCAAGAAAGCAGCGGCGCGCTCGTCGTGCTGCTGGGAGGGCAGCAGGGGGTCTGGGTGATAAGCGTGAGAGTGGGGATGGGTGAGCGGCATTGGTGGCGCTGCGCTGCGGCCGAGCGCGTCGCCCCGGCGGCGCACAGGACTGCGGTGCTGCATGGCGTTCGTTCGTTCTCTCGCTTTCTCTTCGTTGATGCGTGTGAGTTGCTTTCCCATCAATCATTTTGCTCAGACTGATAAGCAGATTGGACATTTTACAGTGTTGCACAGTAATATGAACACAGGGCGTAGTTCCCATTGTTTGTATCACATTGTGACGAGAGAAACTAAGGTAAATACTACTGCGGGATAGAGTACATGCGAATCCGGAAACTCGATGATTTGGGATTTCTCATGCCATCGCATCACAGTTTCAACGCTGAGGTTCTCTCCAACCTGGGGCCGAAAAATTGAAAGGCCACTTGGCTTTGGCACAAATAATAAAGAGCGCAACGAAAGACACCAGGTACGTCTGGCCAAAGCCCAGCTGACCCGCCGAGTAGAGCTGTCACCCAGACCAGGCCGATCGCCCAGAGCTCGCCGCACAAGTGCTCCAGTCGCGAGCGTCGGCTTGATCATGCCGTAGACACCGATCGACACAAGCATGCGCAGCATGCCGAACTCGTTGAACAGCGGCGAGCTCAGAATCGTCGGCTCTACGCCGAAGAGCCCGTAGCGCGAAATGACGAGCCCCATGGCGATGTTGGTGGCGTTCCAAAGCATGAACCCACGCTGAGCCCGAGGGTGTTGACAACGGTCGAGATGAGTAGGTTGGCGATCGCAAAGAGCAAGCCACCGGAAGAGCGGGTGGAGCTGGTGCATCTCGGCTTGGGGACAGAGACGACCAACGGACCACAAAGGCTCGGCCGAGCGTGAGCCTGACTCTGGGGGTTGGTGAAGAAATACAAAACGAGTTTTTTCCATCTCACAATGAGCGGTTTACAATGAGTACTGAAGCTCTCGAACTTTCAAGCAAATTCAGCCACGATAAACTGTAGCGAGAACGCATATGGACCCGATTGGCGCACACACCGCTCCACAGGCGGCATGCAATAAATAGCAGCTTCGTGGTGTGGTTGTGGTATTTGGTGATCTCAAAACTGACTTCTTTTAGCAAATCACCCGCTTTCGTCAAGTTTATCCTGCTCGGAAGTTGTATATTTTATTTCCTAAAGTTTTACTTTTGGCAAAAAGAAAAAGCAGCAAGTTCAGCCACGTCATTTCTATCCCCGACCAGCTGACATCAAGCGATCTCGCCATACTTCCATCCATACAAACCACGTCACAAGGAGAATCGACCGCCGCGTTTTAGATTAAAAATGACTGCTACCATAAAGCAACCTCGAATTCGTACTCGAGACGCCATTCGAGGAAGCAGCTACAAACGATAATCAAAAACGAATGGTGGGGAGCAGTTTTATCAACGAAACCCTTGAGCAAATTTAATTGATCAGATACAGTAGGCTGATCTATTTAATTCGCTCTATCCCAGCATGAGAAAATCGCGAATAGGGGTCCTGTCCTCAAGCCGTTTGCCTATGCAAAATGACGAGCAAATGCAGTTCACTTACAGTATCGACTTTAGTGTCTTCAGTCTTCCATCACGATGGCTTACTTCAAATGCAAAAGAAGATCAATCCGACAGTGCACGCACCTTACTCAGGTTTGCTTTTACTGACCCGCGGCCTGTTGCAGTTCTGTTTTGTCAAAAGCGCTTGGACCTCGCTGCGAACGGATTGCTTGAGAACACCACTTTACGAACGGCACAAGGCCTACTAGTTTTAGTATCTCATGTGTTCTTGTGTTTGCAAACAAGCCAAACAAAACAAACACGACCAGTCTGGTCTCTTGCGCGCGCTGTCATCACCACGAGGGAAATCCGAGTGTAGCCATTCCATCCATCCAGCGGATCTTGAGCTCCTCGACTGCTGCTATTTTTATCATTATGAGCTACTGCTGGATGGAGTCCACAACAAGTAGGACACCAAGGTGTTTGATTTGGGACCATTTCAGCCCACACGGCATCTCTGATGAGTGAGAGAGGACGCATGAACCCATGCATGGCTGGATGGTCACGCGCGGCAGACACCCACTGCCAACACCAGAAGTCCATGCGCCATGTAGGAAGGGCAGCTGGTGCTCGTGTGTGTGCGGAACAGTTAAGAACTCAGCAGACCCGACCCTTCACAAATACGCACAGTGCACGTCAGTGCTTTTCTTAGATTCTCTTGTAAGCGTTGACCTTTTTGCACCTTAAATGTAGTGGGAAATTATCGGAACGGTTTTGAAGTATCCTCTTTATGGTATCATAGTTGACAATTGAGGCTAGGCTGCAAAGACATGCCTCACTGCACGTGTTGCGTGTCGCTCGCGTCAGAAAAGCGCGGTGCGCCTGCTCAAGCCAAACGTTCGTATCCGCGTTGATTTTCCCTTGTATTACGGACCAAATAGGCTTGTTCCGACCGACCATCCGCCGTCCTCCTTTTTCATACTTTATTCAGATATGAATAGCGCTCTCATCCGTCCGACCAAGTCGCCTGCTAGCTACCTTGGCATAGCAACACTCCGTTAAGTGCGGTACCGCACTTAACATCCCATCTTTTTCCGCACGCAGCATAGACAACCCACCGCACTTTCAACTTTGGCTAACAATATGGGCTTCACCTCCAAA
>JALBZD010000953.1:0-12947 GCA_038050675.1 Globisporangium cylindrosporum
AGGAGGCACACTGACCTCTCGGCTCTCACTCACTTCTCAATTCGCTCGTCGGTCTCCATCCACCGTCCTACCAGAAGCCACCACCACTTCCCACTTTCAGCATCAACCAGCTAGAAACAATGGCGCCAATGTGGCCTGTGATCCTCGCGAGCGCGCTGCTCTTGAACTCGGCCGACGCGCACTCGGCGCTGCTCGCCAACTCCAAGCTGCTCGGCCAGCTCAACGGCGGCGAGTGCTTCAACTGTGCCATTGGCAGCTACGCCGTGCCGTCAGACGTCCCGGCCAGTGCTGTGGACACGAGCAGTGACGAGGATGGCATCGCGGCGTACCTCAAAACGTCGGGCCGCACGGTCAAGGAGGTGTGGCAAAGCTTCGCAACGGGCACCCCGGACGGCTCTATCGCCGAGCAGGATGCGCTTGTGAACCCGACGTCGCCAGACACGTGCGGCCGCTACAGCGCGGACCCGGTGGCGGACTCCATCCCGGCGGGCTCCAAGATCACGTTCAAGAAGTCCAACCACAATGGCCCGGCCGAGGTCTGGATCGACGGCGAGAAGACCTACTCGGTGGACAACTTTATCCGCGAGGGCAAGGCCACCATCTCGGCCGACGTCTTCAAGTGCAACAAGGCGACGTGCAAGGGCCGCTGGTACTGGATGGGCAAGGTGCGCGTCAAGGGCAAATGGGACCACTACCAGCTCTACGTGCAGTGCTTCAACGTCAAGGGCAACGGCGGCTCGGCCGCGGCCGCAGACGCCGTGAGCGGCGGCAACTCCACGTCGACGACGACCACGAAGACGAAGACCACCAAGGCGCCGAAGACGTCCAAGGCGCCGAAGACCCCGAAGCCGAGCAAGACCCCAAAGGCGGCCACCTCGGACGAGCTGAGCGACAGCAACTAAACCACATAGACGCACTCTTGCTTACTAGAGTACTACGTAGTATGGCTGGAAGCGGCGTACGGTCTCTGCAGTGATGGCAGTTCTGCTCGCTGTTCGAATTTTGTGTAAACCAGTAACAATTAACCAGACTCAAAGACGACTTCGTGGCGGGTTCGCCATTATTTCTTGAAGCGTACGAGCTGTCAACTGTATCGACGTCGATATAATGGGAACTTGGACACTCGTTTGGACTTTCGTTTTGGAGGACTTCACCTCGCCTGCGCGCTGGTCGATCAGCTGTGTGCGCAGCTAGCCTGTCTGGAGTCTATTACTCTGTGCCTCAAGCGTCGCTTCGGGGTCGTGTATTCGAGCGCTGAGAACGTGAGGACGAGGCGAGATCTGCGATGTCTGAGGTATTGCAGCAGCAGTTGTGCCAGCGTCTCGCGGGTCTTATCACACAACTGTGAGGAAGGATGGATGAGCTTTCTTCACGCAGGACTAGCCAGCCACTGGTAGGGACCTTCACGAGTCAAATCAGGCTAGCCCCGTGCTCAAGCCTGAACATAGACCTCCTGTCGTTTCAAGAGCTCACTATCCAATCTCCAAGCACCAAGCAACAACAACAATATTCAACAGCAACCTTACGGCCAGCGGCTTGCATCGCCACGATGCTGCCCCTCGGTCGACTCGCGCTGCTCACCCTGCTGCTGACGCCCGCCAGTGTGCTCGGCGACGACAACATGGCGGTGTCCTCGTCAGCCAACGCCACTGCCGCGGATGGAACGGTGCTACCGCCTGATGGGCCTCTCGGTCCGCACGACCACCACTTCAAGCCCAACGGCGGCAACAACAGCAACAGCAACAGCTCCGAGCCACGCCGTGGTCGCGGTGGCTTTGGCGTGAGAGGCGCCGGCGGTCGCCTGCAGCTGTGTCCCACGGGTGACTGTTCCCAGTCCGTCATCGACCTCTCCATGCACCACCTGCACGAAGTCACGGACGCGGGTGTCGTCACGACCAACCGCGTCAAGGACCTCTCGGGACTGACCTTCAACTGGACGTCGCCCGTGACGGCTCTCAACGCGGAGGGCGTGAACGTCACGTCCAGCTTCTTCAACGCCAGTCTGCCCATCGATGGCGTGGTGCTTCCGGTCTCGTTCCGCGCCCAGGTGACCTTCTACCAGAGCAACGGCACGGCCCAGAACGGAGAGCAAATCATCGACGTCCCCGGAGGCGGCCTCAAGTTCGCGGTCTGGATAGACTCGTGGCCGTTCGCGGACGCCGCCAACAAGCTGCGTCTGGGACTGCAGGTGCTCTCGCGCAACAAGAGCGGCGGCAGAACGCCCCGCGGTAACTGCACCAAGGGTACCGGCCGCGACAAGAAGATCGACCGCGTGGAGCTCCAGAGCGCCATGTTCCTCGACTCGCCCACGCTCGCGCAGATCGACGCCTCCATGGTGACCATCAACTCGAGCGTCGCGGTCCTGGGCGACGCGATCATGATCGAGTACGAGTTCCCCAAATTCGTGTCGCTCTACTACGACCCGGTGGTGAGCTCCAGCGAGGACCTGAGCACGACGGGCACGACGGCGGAGGTCTCATCGAACACCAACCTCCGGTCAATGGTGTCGTCTCCTCTGAAGGCATCCTCCCTCAGTGCTCTGCTGATGACTGGAGTGGCGACAATCGCAGCGCTCCTCGTAGGCGTGATGTAAGTCAATCCGTGGATCCTTAGTGTGACTGATTTGTTAGTGTCGTGTGGTGAAGTTTGTGGAGTCACTCAGTGTCAGAGTCAAGGTTCAAATTGCCGCCCAATCAATGTGAACCTATTTATCAATTATCGCTGCGCTCCTGACGAGAGTCAAACATCAGTGGCAACGACTCGTGCGTCGTTGGTCGATCCAACATGGTTTCTCTAGGAATCCAGCGGGGAGTCGATCCTGAAGTTTTTGATCGCTGAATCCAACGAACAGCGCTTCCTTGCGGCGCTTCACGAACTCTGGAGAATAAAGAGGCGTGTTGCTCTCATTTACCAGCGTTCCAGCCCAAAACAACGAAGGACTCCAGACTCCAAGATGCCAACAACGCACACAGGACGCCAATAACAAGAATGGTGAGCCAGCTGATCAAGACCGCGCTACTCTTGCCGCTCCTGTTGGCGGTTTGCTGTGCGGAGCCACACGCGTGCCCTCAAAACACTACGGCGATAATAAGAAACAACTCGACTGGCTCCGGCTCGGACTCTGGGAACTCCTCCAACAGTAGTAAAGCAGCTGTGGCGACGACTCCGAGGACGTTGGATGGGATCGCTCTGACTCCGACTCCTTTTTCGACTCGGGTTCTAGCTCGGGATCGGGATCAGGCTCAGGTTCGGGCTCGGTCTGGCGCTCCAGCGACGCTGGATTTGATGACGGCTCCAGCAGGGCTCGGGCTCCAACTCCTCCAGCTCCAACTTCAGCTCGAGTTCTGACGGCGACGCGGGCTTTGGATTTGGCACTGCCGGGTCTTTTAACTGAAGCACAAGTCTGTGGAATTATGCGTTCAGTCGACAGCCAACCAACACACAGTCGTACAGCTTCAGCAGCCCTTCTGTTCGTAACACGTGAAAATCAATTTTGAAAAGCGTCAATGCTCAATACATGACACAAAGATGATGATATGGAATGAATGCGATGTGATGTGCGTTGTTGAAGTTGCCAGACCTTCACACACGCCATGCGGCGCGTTCTCTTTTCGATCTCTACGGTACACCTCAAGTCGATTCGCTCGGTCGATCCGGCATGATTCCACCTGAAGACTCACACGCGTGTCCACGTGTCCTGTCAGACACACAGTTGAAGTCGAGCGATGGACACCTCGCTCCAAATTTTGTCAATCGAAGGATGGTTCGTAAGAGTCTTCCCGCCTAATCGAATGTGATCGACTGGTCATGAACACCAATCGACTGATTAAACTACGAGAGACTCGACTGACTGACTGACAGACTGGACTGACTGACGGAGACTGGGCCGGCCGATTGATTGATTGATATCAAAGGTGTTACTTTTCAGATGTTAACTTAGGTGGTGTCTGAATAAATTAGTGGCGGGGCTATTCCCTCCCTAGCAAAACTATAAAACTAAATAGGACTATCAACAAGCCAACGTCGGCTTAGAGCTGCAACCATGGGTGCTCGAGTACTTCCTCCATACTCACGCGCAGCTCCGCGTTCGGCTCGAGCATGCGGCTCACGAGATCCTTCGCCTCCTGGCTAACGCGCCACCATTCGAGGTCGTCGAACGAGATCTCGCCCAGCAGCGTCTTCTCCAGCATCTCTTCGTCCGAAGCTGCCGTGAACGGGGAATAGCCACACAGAATGGTGTACAGCACGGCGCCGGCGCTGAACACGTCGGCCGCGAACGACACCTTGCCACCCTCCAGCACCTCCGGCGCCGCGTAGCCGATCGTGCAGCTCATCGCTGTCTTGGAGTTGAGCTCCTCGACCAGCTGCGCCGAGCCAAAGTCGCCCAACTTGATCGTCTCCACCTGCATCGGCGATGACTTGAAGTACACGTTCTCCGGTTTGATGTCGAGGTGGACGATCCCGCTCTCATGCACGAACGCGATCGCCTCGGCCAGCTTGCGGAAAAGCAGCTTAGCCTGCTGCTCGTCCATGCCGCCATTCACGCTGATGAACTCGAAGAGGTCGCCGCCGGCGCAGTGCTCCAGGATCAGGAACGCCTTCTCCTTCTGGCGGAACGAGTCATGCAGGTGCACCAGGTTCGGGTGGCTCGCAAAGTTGGTCAGCTGGTGCTGCAGCGCGATCTCGTTGCGCGCCGCCGCGCTCGCCTTCTTGGTCGCCGCGTCCATGGCCTTGAGCACGAACGACGGCTTGCTGCGGTCCATCCAGCTGTAGCATTCGGCGATGGTCGACGCCTGCGACTGCATCAGCACGTTGCCGAGCGTCCACTTGTTGATCCAGGCCAGCAGGTCGATGGCGTCCTGCACCTGCTTGGCGAACACGTCGCGCTCCTGCTTGGTCTCAAACTTGAGCGTCCACTTATCCTTGCTAGACAAAGAGCTCATGGACGAGCTGGCGGCGCTGCGGCCAGAGCTGCTCGCGGTCGACTTGATATCCTCGGGCAACTGGAAGTCGATCAACAGCTTATGCTTGGGTAGGCGCTCTACACGCGTCCAGATGCTCAGCAGCTTGCGCTGGCGCACCTCGCCGGTCTCGGAGCGCGCGTACTCCATGTAGGGCACCGTGCCGGTCTGCAGGCGCACGACGCGCGGCACGAACAGGTTCATCCACTGGGCCACGGGTGCCTGCTTGAGCACGCGAATGGCGCTCTGGCGGAATAGCTTGGCCTGCAATTGCTTCTGCGAGCGCGCGGCGTCCAGTTCCTCATCCTCGAAGATCGTCTCGGTAGTCACCTTGGTCGTGCTGGGGGACGACTCGTACGAGCTGTGGCGCGACGACGACGAGTGTGGGTGGTCCACGGAGCTCATGGCCGAGCACGTGCTCGTGGTCAGGAAGGACGCGCGGTGGACGTCCTTCCAGCCACTCGCGCTGCGGCTGCTGCTCAGGACACTGCTCGTGGGGCTGTGCTGGTGCGGTTCATCCGCCGACGAGCTTAGGAACGTCAGCACGCCCATAGTGTCCGCTGCTGCTGCTGGCGAACTAATTGATTCTCTATTAGTCTCACGCGCTCTCTACCACACTGCTGTGAGTATGGGAGAGCACTGAAACACGGTAAATTGGATAATGCGGTCGCTGGGGATGCTAACGGATGCCGATGGATGGATCGCTTGTTTGGGTTGGCTGGACCAACGCTGCGTTCCTCTGGGGGCTCTGCTCTGCTTCTCAAATGGAAAAACTGCGTCTGGCTGGCTCCAGCAGGTCCGATCGCTGGGTGTCTGGACTGACTGTGACTGTGATTGTGGGCAGTCCAAACTCGATCTGCAGATTGCGGCGCACGCGGAGATTGCGGATTGCGGCAGTTGTGTGTGTGGAAAGGAAGAAAGTGTAGGGTAAAATAGGGGGACGGGTCGGAACGCCAGCTTTTGATTCTCGCGAGGCGAAATCATTACCCCTACCCCCGCTACAAAGTCATTCGCAATCCCCGACTCACCTGAAAACTGTATGCAGAGGAGGTTAGGGCTTACACTAATCCCGGTTTTCCATAAGGCTGGCGAATAATCCGAGCTGCGCGCGATCAAGTTCTCGCGTAATCAGTGCAGCCAGCCGGACAGCCCGACAGCCAGAGCGTTGCCCAAAAAAGCAAGAATGCATGATGGCGCCATTTTAGGCAAGAGTGAGGGTGTTTGGCTTGCTTGCGCCGTCGTTTGAAGTTTGGGGGAGAGAGCCTCGTGCGCGCTTTGCTCGAGTGCTTGCACCTGGAAAATACGCTTTGTCCTCAGGCACGTGCACATGGAGAATTGAAAGCAAACGAGTCACAATGAACATGCGGCTGTGATTATGACACCGCACAGCTCGAATGGAACGAAGATGATGGTGGTGAAAGCGCGGGAAAGCAGAGTTGTGGCGCAATCGCCACACAGCACTTGCTGCTGCTTAACAAGCCCAAATTAAACGCACGCCGCCTAAAATAGCGCGCACCCGGGTCAGGACGTCAAGACTCAGGACGTCAAGGATGAGCGCAGCAATCAGTCGCGTAATCGCGCGATGCAACGAGTGGCTCTGGCCAAAGCAAAAAAGCAAGCGGGGGAACTTGTGCCGCCCGCGTTCGCTGCGGCTCGCTGGCCTGTGATTGTCGCCGTCGGCGTCGACTGAGCAAGTCAGAGGCGCGAGAGAATGGACCATCCGATCTGTCGCACTTTTGACACAATTCGCTTTCTTTCTTGTTGGGTAAAAAGTGAATGCAGCAAAAGCCGCCACAATCACTCAATCACAAGCAGCGTAAGCACAACTACTAAGCGAGCGAACGAGCAACATTGTTGTTGTTAAACTTGCGTTCGCGCATGTGCGACCACCGGCGCAAACATGCACATTGAGGGAGTCAGCATGCACGTTGACGCGCCGCGACTTTTCACGGCGGGTCTGCCAATCAAACCCTCGACTTTTCGGCTTGTGAGAAAGAAGAAATTGGGTACGATATATCATTCTGTCTGTATGGTTAATATCATGTCCTTGCACGGGCGACCTCAATCAGGAAAGATTAAAACCCGCACTACCCGACCCAGGTCGCCCGGGCTCGGGTCCAGATATGCTCGCGGCGGACCCGCGAGCATCCCTTGTTCTGGCGGCAGGGGACTGATGAAGTCCTTCAGCATCACACGGAAGTGCTCGACATCAATGGTGTTCACTTATTTTCTCTGAAGGCGATCGCTCAGGGCGCAATTCGCTTCGCTGGCCTTCGTCTTGAGAACAACGTCTTCCTTCGCCTTCTCTCGGGCCTCAGAGAGCCCGTTTGTGTACCGGCGCAGTTTCCTCGTCGCTGCATCATCAAGCTGGAGGTGTTTTGCCATGTTCTGTATTAAACGGCGCTTCTTGTCCTTCATCCCCTTCTCGATCTGACTGAACTCCAGGTGTTGGCTCTCACATTCTACCTGATATTGAGCACAGGACTCAACCACGCGGCTGGTGACGCCAAGCATTCTCGGGTCACGCTGTCCTGCTGTCATGGTGCTCCTTGCTTTGCAGGCATGTGTGAAACGACATGCAGGTGTGTAACAAACCACACACTTTGGCAAGCGTTTTGATGTGCTTGTGATGTGAAATGCTGAGTTTATTTTCGCATCTGAATGACTATTTCCAGTCAATGGATCTTACTTATTTAAGTCTATAATCAATCTGATTGGTTGAAAGCAAAACTATTTCGAAAGCAGCCATGTCTCTTATTTTCGATGTTGCGGGTAGGGTTAATTTGGTTAGTTGGCGTCATCCCGCGAGAGTGATGGTATGATTATGCAACTCAACAACCGCCCGCATTGTTGTTCCTGAGCCAGCCACTCAGTCAACCCAATGAATGCACGCCAGCAAACGCTCGAGGCTTCCGCCGTCAGCAGTCTACTGTTTGTGGTGTGGTGTGCCGCCACTTGTGTGTGTTCTCCGCATGTCGGTACACCAGCCGTGACAGACGTCTGCAGACGCTCAATAGCAATAGCAACAGCTGGCCGCACACGTACACACGCTCGTGCTCTTCCCTACGAGGCATTTCGATTTTACCTTTGTCGGATGTGTATGTTGAGCTCTGGCCCAGAGAGCTCACGCTCGCACGCCCGCGTATCCATCAACCAAACAGTCCCAGATTGGCCACTTGGCGGCCATCTTGTCCACTCAACTAGCAAAACTTCAAACACCAATCGGCCCTTTGCTTGCTTCGGTCGCGCGTGTCAACGGGAAAAATGATGGAGATTCGGTGCATCCACCTCTCTTGAATCCCACTATCTGGCCCCAAAGGTCGGAGCTGCTTGCTTGTTGTGGCAGGTGTGACTTTGCCAAAACAAAAGCCGACCACGCCGGTCATCCGAAAGGTGAAAGTGGACATTCCAGCCATTCCTGATTCGTTGGTCTGCGCCACGCAAATCCCAAGCGCCAACTGCGCTTGGGAGCTCCATTTTGAAAGCCGACGCCCGAATCACACTCACTCGTCCCGTTTCTCCTTGGCACTGGCGCTCTTCCGCTCTTCACAACCTGTGTGTGGGAATCTGTCGTGGGGCATGCATGGTCACTAGAAAACCAAGCGTACAGCAATCCAAGGCCTCCAGGCTCCGAGCGAGCTCTTCTAACGGCACGGCGGCGTTCTTCCGCTCTTCTCGACGATCTTCCAACTTCAATGAGCGGAATAATACTCGATCTGAGAACTCTGGAAAGGCATGCGAAGCACATCAACATGTTTGCTGCCTTCTGGATCACAATAAATATGATGGGGACAAATAAAATGCATCAACTCATGATTGATTATGCGCATGGGATTGCATGCTTCAATTGGTTTCTCAACTGATCCACCGCATTTCTGACTGTTTACTACAGCACGAATGACGGCAAACCGCATGGCTCTCGAGATCGGACTTTGACTCGTTACAACATACAACAACAGGAACGACAACACGAGCTAGATGAGCCCTCAGGACTGGCTGAGTCCTGCAGCGGCGCGTCAAAGAGCGCGAGCAACAACAGGCAGCGGAAGTCGCGGCGTACTTGTCGCTGATCTGTGGTAGCCACGACTGGCCCTTCATCATGCTCTCAAAATGCTCAGCGAGTACCTGGAACGGGTCAATACAACGGCGCACTATGTGAACGAACGTACATTTTTCACATTCCGTTATAGAATACATAACCTCCGTCAGAGATTTACTCAACTCCGTCAGAAATTATCTGTATAAAGTTGATCAAATCAATACACTCCTGGCCAAAATTATACGAACACCCACATTTATTCACATAACTCAACAACCACTGAGAGTTCGGCGATGCTGTTTAGATATGTTATGCGAAACGCTGTACTACACCCCCTGCTTTGCTGACGATTCATTATTCGTGCTCTGTCGGGTGCCTCACATACAAAAAACCGATTGTGGCACGTGGCCAAAATTTACGGACACCTGGGGCCATACAAATTCCTATATTAAGCGGTGGATAGGAGAAAGCCAGTTGGGCGGCTTACTATGTAAAAAAAGCTCTCCATTCTTCAAAGCGATGGGAAGAGGGACGAAGCTGTCGGAGGAGGAGCGAGGGCGGATCAAGGGGCTGCGCGAAGCCGGCGTCGGCTTGCGCGCTATTGCGCGGACTGTGAAGTGATCCTGTGACGCCGTCCAGCGCGTGCTCGGCGGCTGCGACTGCCAAGGTCGCGTTGGTCGCCCGCCGCTCCTCTCCGAACGAGCACTGCGGCTCCTCGTGCGGACGGCGGCTAAAGGAGAACACTCCGCAAGTCAGCTGAAGGCGCAACTTCAACTGCCGTGCTCCGAGCGCACGGTGCGACGCGTGCTACAGAGCGTCGACTGGCTGCACTACTCAAAGATTGAGAACACGCTTCAGCTGTCCGCCGAACACAGAGCCTGCCGCCTGGCGTGGGCAGAGGAGATGGTGTTGCGGCCCGACCTGTGGACGACCATCATATTCTCTGATGAGAAGAAATGGAACCTTGATGGCCCCGATGGAATGCAGCACTACTGGCGCGATCTGCGCCAAGAAGTGCGGCAGTCAAATCGTCGCCAGATGGGTGGTGGCTCGGTCATGGTATGGGGCGGCTTTAGTGCTACAGGAAAGACTGAGCTTGCAGTGTTGGTGGGAAAATAGAGCGCCGTACATTACGTGTACACACTGTCTGAGTTCTTGCTTCCATATGCACACCTTCACTACGGCGCTGAGTTCGTCTTTCAGCAAGACAATGCGTCGATCCACACCTCTGCCACTACCAAGGAGTTCTTCGCCGAACACGGGGTACGCGTGCTCGACTGGCCCGCTCGTTCCCCGGATCTAAATCCGATTGAGAACTTGTGGGCGATCGTGTTGAGAGACGTGTATCGCAACGGCACGCAGTACGAGAACGTTGCTTCGCTCATTAAGGCGTGGAAGAACAGCTCGCAGGTGACGCTGACAACGCTTGTCAACTCGATGCCACACCGCTGCATTGAGGCCATCAAGAAGAAGGGCAGCAAGACGCACTATTAATTACCAACACTCCTATCCATCGCTTAATATAGGAATTTGTATGGTCCCAGGTGTCCGTAAATTTTGGCCACGTGCCACAATCGGTTTTTTGTGTGTGAGGTACTCGACAGAGCACGAATAATGAGTCGTTAGCAAAGCAGGGGGTGTAGTACAGCGTTTCGCATAACATATCTAAACAGCATCACCGAACTCTCAGTGGTTGTTGAGTTATGTGAAGAAATGTGGGTGTCCGTATAATTTTGGCCAGGAGTGTACAGTCCACGACAATGGCCCGTGAACAAGGTCGATTTTTCGCCAATCGGAATCAATTTTGCGTCTTTTTTGACGAGATAAAGACAGAATTGTAGCAAATAAAGGGGTTAATACGTTACCGAAGCAACGAAGAAAAACCCTCTCTACAGCCATCGTAATAGAAAAATGTCTTGTTTTGGGAGGGCGACACAAATCGTGAACATAAATTACCGCTGCGGGAAGATTAACCTACACCACTCATTTTCACTCCTCCCGCAATGAAGACCAGTTTTTATGGTCTCCTGTCATTCTACAACTAGCCATACAACGCACAACTCGAGGTTAATGGTCAAAGGCTCGGAACTCACGGCGGAAGAGCGCAACGCCATTTTGACCCTTCAATCTGCCGGTTTGACCGTGAGAGGCATCGCAGAGGCCACTAAGTGGTCCGTCGGTGTGTGCAGCAAGGTACTATCTGCACAGTCCAAGCCCAAGAAGCCAAGTCGCTGCGGGGTCAAGCCGAAAACCAATGAGCGTGACAGACGTCACATCATCCGATTGGTGTCTGCTGGCGATCTCAGCGCCGTGAAGGCGAAAGCAAAGCTCAAGTTGGCGTGCAGTGTTTGTGCTGTTTAGCGCGTGCTCAAGTCCGCCGATTGGCTGTCGTACAAGAAGCGCCCAGCAGAACCAGCGATGATGAAGAGACACAAAGTAGCAAGTGTAACGGTCCAGCTGTAAGGTAGCCGGACGAGGAGGCTTGGAAAAGGGGGCAAATTCAACGCTGTGTTCAAAAGAGCTTCGAGTGGAGCTCGTAGCGGAGAAAAATGCAATGCCATTCTGTGATTGGCGGAAAGTGGTGCTGCGAACACCCCTTCCAGCCAATCAACGGTTGACATGCAGTGTCGATCACAAATGGCGACCGACGCGTACCTAGCGTACTTCAACCGTACCTATCCACTAAGTACGTCTAAAGTAACCTAAGTCACCTGAAGTAGACACCAAAAGTAACGGGATGAGATCCCGTTACAGCAAGAGTGGCATGGACAAGTGAGAAGGCGCTGTGAGATGATGTCGACTGGCGTTGTGTCATTTTCTCAGACGAGAAAAAAATGGAATCTCGACGGTCCTGACGGCATGCGGTACCAGTGGACGGACACGCGGCGCCCCATCCAACCCAACGTCCGTCGGCACTCAGGTGGTGGCTCGATCATGGTGTGGGCGGGATTCTCGGGCGTCGTCAAGACGGAGTTGAAGTTTTTGGCGGGCAGGATGGACTCCGCGAAGTACATCTCTGCGCTATGATCGCATTTGCAACCAATGATTGATCCAGAGACGCAAGTTTTCCAGCATGACAACGCGCCATGCCACACCTCTCATGAAAGGAAGGAGTGGCTTGCCAGTCGCAATATCAAGGTTATGCCGTGGCCAGCTTGCTCCCCCGACTTGAATCCGATCGAGAACGTATGAGGCATCATGACGCAGCACGTGTATGCCGGTGGGAAGCAGTACGACAATCTCCATGGTCTCCAGGTCGCTGTCCAAGCAGTGTGGGATGCAGTCACGTCGCAACAACTGGATACACTTGTCCAATCGATGCATTATCGTTGTGTCAAGGTGCTGCAGCTACAGGGATGATATGTTTCGTATTAGAACGCCATTTACAGTCTCCGTATGCGTCTAATACCATTCTTTCATCGCGTTGAAATTCATGTTCACGAAATGTGTCGCCTCCCCAAATTTGATGTTTTTATAAATGTGTCCACAAATCGATTTATTTAGTTGGATTTGGACAGCTGTAATGATCTCGCGATTGGCTACAATTCTGTCTTTATCTCGTCAAAAAAGACGAAAATTGATTTCGATTGGTGAAAAATCGACCTTGTTCACGGACCATTTTCGCGGACTGTACAGCACGTAACTCGTTGTTTTATATATATTGACTTCCTATACCCTATATTTACACTGAATTGAGAATTGAAGGATCTTTTTAAATACAGTGCGCCTAATTGATATGCGGACACCCACATTTTGACTTCTCTCAGACGCATTTCTTCAAATTTGGCAGTGAAAAGTGCACCAATCGACGCGGAATTGCAAGACGATTCCGCCAATCAAAACCGCATCAAAAACGAGCGAATTTTGTGTGAGCAGCAAATTTTTGCCAACATTTTGGCGCGAAATTGGTATGCGGACATGAATTATACTTGATTTTAGTATGGGAT
>JALBZD010000954.1:0-12943 GCA_038050675.1 Globisporangium cylindrosporum
TTCTTGCTCAATTCGCGTTTGCATCTTCATTCGGACGACCACCCAAGCTGATTGCGCATTCGTGTGAGGCCGACTTGTCAAGCCAAATGAAGAATCGATTTCGTACTGCCAAGTACCTAGTGAAGAACACTGAGCTGCGAGACTCTTTCCAGCAGTTCGACCAGAGAAGCAAGTTGCCAGTCATGCTCTAGGGTAAGGCAGAGAAGCTCGGGATCTCGGTCTCGTATATGAACTGCGTCAACGCATTCAAGCGGCTTATGAAGGAGATCTGTGGAGACGATTTTTCACAGTATCCATGTGTACCAGCGTACATCGAAGCTCTGGTGAAGTACGGACATAAGGCATGCTGCGAAGTTAAAGATGGGACATTCGTTCGCTTGACCATTATCTGTCGTGAAGGCATTCAAGCATTTTCACAGTATCATGAGCGTGGACTCGGTATCGACGGAAATTTTTTGAAGACGTTAACCAGTGGCGCCTTGCTCGTCGCCTGCTTTCGAAATGGCAACTTGGAGCTTCAAATTGTGGGAATCGCAATTGTCTCTATAAAGAACCAAGCCAACAGGGATTTTTTCCCTGCGCTTCTTGATGGCCAACCTTGAAGTCCAGCCCAGCCCCGTTTCCTGATTTCTGATCGTGATAAGGGACTAGTCCCTGCTGTCACGTCACTTGATCAAGCCTCACATCGCTTCTTCTGCTTTCGACACCTGATGGAGAATTTCAACATGAAATTCAAGTCCAAAGCACTCAAGAACATTGCATGGGTACTTGCGTGTATTTTGACGCCGGCTCAGCCTGAGAAGCATGCAGCCCTGTTAAAGAGTATGAACCCAAGCGCGGAAACATGGCTGGTGGACGTTGGGAAAGAGAAACGGTCTCTTTGCTACAGTCTGTGTGCTCGATTTGGAACGTTGACCTTGAACAATGTTGAGTGAACGGAGCGTTACGGAACATCCGCAAGCTTCCAATACTTGGCTGTTTCATGGCGATTAAGCAATATGTGGGCGTAAAGTGGGTGTCACGCAGCGCAAACATTCTGAAGTGGGGATTGCTGACTCGTCGCACTAGCAACTGAATGGACAGTGCACTCGGTTTCGATTTGAACATTCTGGTGACACAGTATTCTGAGTCATCATTTGTTGCGACTGAGTTTACGAAGCGTGGAGACCCTCCAATCAGGTACACTGTACAGCTGTTCGAGTCCAGTGTCGTTTGCTCATGTGCTACACAGAGGATATGGGTGCACCGTACAGTCATTCCTTTGCGTGTCTACGCAAAGCTAACTTGTTGAGCAATGTTCATCGATACTTCGACAGAACATGGACATCTCAGCTTTACCACGTGGCGTACAAACAAGAAGACCCAAGCAAATTATCACCGCCAATTGTGAAGGACTCTCTCATTGCTAGTGACTGCTCTTCGCCGAAAATTATCAAGCGCCGAGGTCGACCAAAAAAGAAAAATCGTCATGAGAGTCAAACTACTGCACTTGTGCTGAAGAAGCGAAGGGGAAAGAAGAGAGATTGATTGCCCATGTAGCATTTATTTCTGTATCACTTTGCTCGGTTCTGTAGCTCGCTTCTTTTCAGGCTTTTACTTTGCTGCATTTTCTTGACCACTACTTGGTTGAACAACACTTGACATCTATTTGAACCCATCCACTTGTATTAACTGTACATAAACACGCTTTCGGTGCAAAAATGTATCTCTTATGCGCACTTCAACCCCTGTAGTTGACACACAAGTTGCAGTGATTGCGAAGAGAGCTGAAAAGGTAGTGATGTGACTAGACTCTGTATGCCTGGAGCTGCTTAGATTGGAGATTTTGGACATCTGGACATGTCGAACCTCATTCTAGAAGGAGCACCCGCGTATTGGACTTAGCATACTGGCGCCTAGCCTGACTCACTCTTCACACAGTACGGTCGCCTTTGGCAGTTCTAAAGTTGTGTGGCAAGATTGTTTAACTATTTGCAGTCTGTTTTGCTCCTGGAGGGAATCGAACCCTCGACCAACTGCATTGAAACACAGGACTCTACCATTGAGCTACAGGAGCGTGTAATTTATGCATCAATCTGCATTTTATCTATGCAAACAATCGTATTTTACCACATCAGTGATATATTCCGCAATGTATCAAGTTTGTGGAAATATATTATAATTTACTGAAATAGATTACAAAAGGGGCAGATTTGTTATCTATGCGTCTGAGAGGGGCATTTTTTTATTTCCCCTACAAAAATTTATAACGGATGGGAAGACAGAGTGGGACAGTGCATTAATATGTGCCTTTTATTCCGTCGTCATGTGTAACATGCTCATTTGATATTGACTTGCGACAGTATCTTAAGTCGACTGGCGAGATTGTCATTGTGATTACAAAACTTGAAGCGAAGGTGAGGGGCGGTAGCTTCCAGACTGTGCTTGAAACCCCTGCTGCCAATATGCGAAAGCGATTTCCTTGAATATTCTGAGAGTCTTCTGGTTTCATCGTGGTTCTTGACAAGCGACTTGACCTGATGGTGCTTGGGCAAACCAGTGAGAAGCCCGCGGCGAAAAGCCTGAGGTCGTCATGGGTGACGAAGAATAAGAACGATGGGGTATTCAGAGGGAGGGATCCGTACCCATGCTACCTACCTGCTGCCCCGAATCCACACTTCGATACTTCATCGTGTATTTCGATAAGAGGGCAGCTAGTATACATACCGCTTTACGTTCGAACAACCAGTGCCTTTGTGAGACTTTCCCCTCAGCAATCACTACAGCGACACGTGAGCAATGACCAGCGCCAATGATGCGTCCAGTCCAAGCATAAATATTCATTATCGCCAACAGCACACTGGAGCTGAAACTTAGGTGCTGGTGTCCGACAAGATCATATGCTCGGATCCGATGAGGGGTGTCTGGACTCAGTCTCTTGGACCTTTCTAGGGATTAGACTGGCGTCAGTGGCTCAGTCGCTGGTCGTCTGGATACAATTCATCACATACCTGGCGTTCTGTCCAGAATGGTCCAGACAGGGGTGCTCAACAGACAATCGACACTGTCTGTTATCCCCAAATTGATGGGATATGTCTATCAAATTAGCGAATCGTTTTTGATGTAAAGTACGCATTCGAACTTTGCTCTCCTCGTTTTGCGCGAACACACAAAACACAAGATGCCTGTCCGCCCAGTTTGTTTTCATGGTTAATTAATACGAGCCGCTCAGGCTCAGGCTCTCCCCTTTGAACAGGCCGTTTGGACACTTTTCTATTGAGACTGTGCGTCTGTTCTGCACACAGCGAGCGAGAGCACGCGCGACTTGGTGACGGTGTCCAAGCGGCTTTGAGACCACAGGCGGCAAGCGAGTGCTCCGCCGCTGTCTATAGACTACAAAAGACTCTCTGTTAGCGACACATCGCAATGGTTCACTATGCACTATCACGGGTGTCGCACGATCGGCACCAAGAACAGGAGCAGGAGCAAGAGCAAGATGAGCAGCACCAGAATGAGCAGTACTCTCTATCCGTTCTCCTTCAACACCACCACCAGAGTCATGGCAATGACTGGATGAGCACTAATGGCTTGGAGGCCGTCTTTTCAAGCCTACCACCGCCAGCTGGAAGACATGAACGATTGCCGCATTTCCACAGCGCCTTCTCTGAGTTCGAGCGCCGCGATCATGGATCGCCGTCGACACACTTGAACACGCTCACTCTGCGCGACGACGGTTACTATGTTGAGGACCTGGAGCAAGCGCGAGGCTCGGACGCTGCTGGCGTTATCGTAGTCCCAGCAGCAGAGACAGTTGCCACCCAGGTACGCTCTACAGCTATGACTACGAGGCGACAGTACCAGCAAGGGTACAGCACGCCCACTCCAAGCCACCAAGAGCACCAGCCTGATGATTTGGTCGATACGGGCTCTGCGCACAATTTAGAAGATACCCCGTATTCACTGACGAGCAAGACAGCGCTGGGCTTCATCATGCATCTAGGCGCGCAGCCGCGCTCGCAGCTCGAGAGCGCAGACGATGTAGATCCACCGAACATGCTCAGTCATTGGGACTCGCGAAGGCGACGTGTATTTCCGCGGATCGCTGCCAGAGCAAGAGTGAATCAAGCGCCGTACGACCCACGAGTAGAGGACGAAGAGGAAGAAAAGAAGCAAGCGATCTATAGTCCAGCCGGCGTGACTGGAGACAGCTCAGACCAGACGGATGGTCCCCGGCCATGCACCGCTGCGCAAGTCCATCTAACAAATCCGACAGCCATTGCAAGCCATCCAGTATCAAGAACATTCGTGGAGCCCGCTCCCCCTTCACCGCCTTCGATACCGACAAGACTCAAACAAACTACAGTCGTTACTGGCAAAGCGAGACCAAGAGTGAGGCCGGCACCACTCGCGAACAATCAGAGTAAGCGTCGTGCCAGGAAGTGCAAGATTGACGAGTGTCCAAACTACATCATCAACAAGGGGCTCTGCTTCCGTCACGGGGTACGTACTCTGGCTCATAGTGGATGATTAGAAAGCGTATTTGATATGACACTCTCTCTTATGTGGTTGATTGTATATTGTAATTTGTGATCAGGGTGGCAAGAAATGCTCCGAAGACGGATGCCCATCGAGCGCCAAGCACGCTGGTAAATGCTGGAAACACGGTATGTGTACTCTAATCGCGCTTCTCACAAAGCCTTCGCTGCGTAACTGACCTGTTATGAATGTGTGTGGTTGGCCCTAGGAGGATCGCTCAAGTGTTTGGTGGAAACCTGTACCCGCAAGGGAAAAACGCGTGGCCTTTGCTGGTCGCATGGCGGAGGCACCAAGTGTTCGGACGCGTCGTGCTCGAAAGTGGCGATCTCGAACGGCTTCTGCTGGGCACACGGCGGTGGCAAGCGCTGCGCGTTTGACGGATGCACCAAAGCAGCGCGCAAGCGCACCCACAACTACTGCGTGGACCATTACGAGCTCCTGAAGGATGGGAATGTGACACTCGAAGTGTAGCCACTCACTGAGTGCGAAAGTTCTTGAACTTCAGTTCCCATTAATCGTATTCGTCAATCTACTCAAACTATTACAAGCAGAGTTTGTTTACTGGCTAAATTTCGCGGAACTTCAGTGTTGCTTCAACCTTGGGGGGGCAAAAGCACCTACCTTGTTATGTTGGGTGGGACTCTCTCTCATCTGCCAGAGGGGCCAGCCCTTTTGTGGTTAAGCTATTCTACACCTATTCTACACGGAGGGAAGGGTGGTGTGGTGCTGTACGAGTGGAGACTGAGCAAAGACAGATGCGATTCGGATGAGGCCGTCGCGGAAATCAGTGTCGTCGTCAGCGATAGCGCGTCGAAGAGCGTATCGGAGGTGTTGGCGCCGTCGAGAGTCGATCCAATGCCACTGCGTCACTGGGTGAGGAGGTGCCTCGTGTCGATGTTTGAAGTGGTTGCGGTTCTTCCAGATGCTGGCGAACACAATGCTGCGTGTGATGTTCCACGTTAAGATGACGCTGTTGCTGTGTTGTTTCCATCGTGTCTTGAGTGGCAGGTCGAGGCCAAAGAGCACTTGGTGCCATTGAATCGGGTGGGTGAGGAAGTTGCGCCACTGTCGAAGAACGAGGGTCCATAACGTGCGGCTGTGTTGGCATTCCCAGAAGAGATGACGGTAAGTCTCGATGGACGTGCAGCCGTGAGCGCAGTGTCGAAGTTGTGTGTCGCTGTGTTGTCGCCAGAAGAAGTAGTGTGTGGGGAGAATGCGCCACCAGATGCGCAGCGTCACGTCGAGCGTGCGTGGGTCGATGAATGAGCGGAGCGAGTTGGCGTGGTCGCGCAGTTGTGAGGTGCTCGGAGTGTTGGCAAGCGAGTGTCGCTGGAATGGGTGTCGTGATGTTGGCGTTTTTGACTCTGCTGCTGCAAGAGCGTTCGCGAGCGCTTTCGACGGGATGTGCGGGAACCAGTGCCTTTTTTGGAGGACAGTGTGTGGTTGTACGGGAGGTTCGTTGCCAATTATACAGCGTGGAAACCCAACGATGCCAGATACAGTTTCAGCACGTTGCGCAAATGCATTTCCTTGTGCAGCTTTGGAAACATGATCTTGATGCACATATCTGCATGGTGGTCTTTTGAGTCACGAAAATGGGACGGGAGAACAGCAAATTCGGCCTTGTTGAGCGGGAGTCCAGCAACGACGCGACCCAAATACTGATCTCCGGCGGCGTCATAGCGCAGATATCGATCTTGTACGCCTCCGATCGATCAGCCACATCGAAGTCAAACGCTCACAATTGATGGACCGCTAGTACAGTCACTGCACGCGAACGTCGCCACACCCTTTCGAGTGGAGTGGGTGCCATATTTCTTGTCTGGCGTTTCGTCTTTCTGAAGCAGACACCCAATGCTTTTTCCGAATCTGCTTGTTTGTTGAGAGCCAGGAAAGAGAGGTCCAGGTCCTTGGGCTCTTTTGGTGAGCCTCCTTCTTGGTTGGCTTTCGTCTTGTAAAAGGTGTAGCCAATACTGTCGTCGTGAAAGCTGACGTGATCGGAGAAGAGAGTTTGAACAGACTTCGACCGGCACACCAAGTTCCACTGGGTAGCGAGGGACAGATGGCAAACCCTCCATGTGGAAGCCGCAAAGTTCCCCTGCACAGTACTTCATATTTTGAGTATGTTAATGGGGCTTTGTCGGAGTATCTTGCGCCTCCCAGTTGTATAGCTTCCGCTTCGATGCACCTGAGATCGGAGAAGGTCTTCAGCTAATCATCATACTTAGGAGGAGGAAAAAGCTTCTTCTTTCGGTATAAATCTTTCATTGCACTTCTGTATCCGCTCAGCATGGTCACTGTGAGCTTCTTGTATTCGTCATTGATACACGAGAGCAAAAAAACTTCAAAATACTGGAGTGAAAGCGGTCACACCAATCACTTCAAGCGAACCGGAAAAGCTCGCTGGATCGTCTTGAGTTGCCTTGATCCACGCTTCTATTCTGCGCAAACAGCTTTAGTACGCCTTCCTGGTGGAGGTGGCGACGCGCAAGGAGAGTGCTGTTTCAGCACTCAGGACGTTGCGTCTACTGTGCTGCTGCTTGTGCTGCAGGTTGACAGATTCTGTTTTTGCGTGAGCTCACGAGAAGGGCAACCCAAAGATCTCAATGTAAGCTGCTGATTGGTGAATAATAGTGGCATTCCACATTTTTATCCAGTAATTTATTCTTATTTCATGCGATTCGTTTGTTTTCATCCAGTAATCGAGCTCTGAAATCGTGCGACAAATTAGCCCACGAATTCACTTCAAACGTCAATGTTGGCTTCGAATACAAAGCCCAAGTACCTCGCAGGCATTGACAACCAATGTATGTGAAAAAACGAGGTAATTTGCTGCACGAAACCCTCAAAACCGTCTCGTTTGTTGTACGAATGACAACTAATTAACATTTGTGCTGCTTTAACTTTGAACAACAAAAAAATTGTTCCACTTCCAAACAAAGTGTTGTTTTTTTGGGTACGGGATTTTGTCCCGAACTAAGTTTTTGGATGCGACATTTTCTGTCATTTTTGTCAAAAAAAATGACAGGAAAACTCATTTATTTCTGGTAAGTTACCTGTGAAGATGGGTTCGAACTTGCTTTTCAGCCGTTTATCTTCTTCAAAGTGCGAAAATGTGCTCTCTATTTTGTTCAAAAATCGAACTTGTTTTCCTCGATGCTGCCGTTACTTTGATAGTCTCCTATTGTAATACGTACTTTACAGCCGCTCGTATGCGCACTTATCTGCTCATAAATGACGAAATAGCTTTCCCCGCCCTTTTGCTGTGTCGCGGGCTTCTTCTGTTGCGGACCACCCACCCGCCCGCGTGCCTCGAGGACCCGCCGCCCATAGTATTCGACACACACACTCAAGCACACAAGCGACTCCAGCGGTATGTGCGCGCGCTCCTCTCTCTCTCTGTATGCATGTGTACCACACGCGGCTTGTGCGCGCGTATGGCATATGGCGCATGGCATATGGCGTATCTTCCCGCGCACTCACGCTATATGATGATGATGATCTACAGACTCTCAAAAGTTGGAAGCCGCCGTCCGCCTGCTCGATCTCATTTGGTTTTCGCGCGCTTTTTCGTTGGTTCAAGACGTTCCAGTTGCTCTTCATTCCTTGAAGGTGCGTTTTATCCCTGTCACCATGCGCTCGTTGTGCTGCCAGGCCAGCGCGCGTGTGTGTATGTATGTGTATATGCGAATGCCAACAATGATCTAACATTGCGTATTCGATGGTGGTGCGCAGTTTGTTTGCCTTTTGCTGAACGCGTATTAAAACCGAATCGACAACCATGCCGACCGCTCTCTCGCCGATTAAGTCCAAGCGACTCGATGAAAAGTCCACGCTCCAAGTACGTACACGCTCTTGCAATTGACGTCCATCGATCGTCACGAGCTGCTGTGAGCTGCTGCGAAATGGGATATGGAAACGAGTTGCTGACGTCCCGTGGACTGATTTCTCTTGCAGCTGTTGAACGGACGCCTGGAGCTCTATGTGATGCGCGTGAAGGAGATGGAAGATGCCAAGAATGTGGCGGAACGTGAGCTGGAGACCATTCGTCAGCGCATGCAAGCTGACATCGACGCCATCCGATTGCGCCTCTCGAGGGAGCTCGAAGAAACGAGAAAGTGCGTTGAATGTTCGTTGTTACCTACCGTCGTTGCCGTGCGTGGTTGCTAACGTTATAATGAACCATTTCTTACTCTACTAGGAAGCTCGACATTGAACTGGACCAGAAGGCTCGCCTCCAGGTGCTTGAGCAAGAGCAACACGTTGAGCTGGTCAAGTTGCGCTCCCAGGTCAAGGAATTGAGCGAGATCAAGGCGCTCGCAGAAAGCTTGCGCGTGGAGCTCACCAAGGAACAAGCCAACTCCAAGTCGTCCAAGGAAACCCTGTCAGTGCAGACCACGCAGTTGCAATCCGCTCGCCGTCGCATCAAGGACTTGGAACGCGACAACCGCAGCCACGAAGCTTCGCTGAACGATGTTACCAAGGAGCTCGAAGACTTGCGCAAGAAGAGCGCGGATTTCGATCTCACCCGGGACTCTGAAATCACCACGATCCGTAGGGAGATGAACCAGAAGCACCAGGAAGCCCTCGCGCAGTGGAAGAAGGACACTGAGGAACGCCTCCAGGCTGTTGAGAAAGAAGTGCGTCACTACTTTGAAGGAGTCGTGCAGGGTTTCAAGAACCAGGTTGAAGACCTGAGCTTGGAGTTGGACTCGACCAAGAGTGAGTTGGACCGCACTGCCAACGACTACGAGGAGAGTTTGAAGGTTCGTCAGTCGCTCACCGAGAAGGTGGCGCACTTGGAGCGTGAATACCGTGAGGAGCGCACCAAGTTCAAAGAAGACCGCAAGAAGTACGAATCCACCCTGGAGCACTTCCGTTCGTCAAAGTTTGCCAAGGAGCAGGAGTTTAACGATCTCATGGATGTGAAGATTGCGCTTGATGCCGAAATCACGACCTACCGTCGTATTTTGGACCGTGAAGAGACCCGTGTCGGTCTTCCGACCCCAACCAGCACCCCAAACGCCAAGCAGACGCCACGCAAGCGCAAGAGCGAGAGCATCGTGAATGGCGCTGCCAAGCGCGTCAAGCGAGCGCCTTCCTCCGTTCAGATTGTTCACTTAGATTTGGAGAAGGACCGTATCGTGTTGGAGAACACGAGCGACAAGGCCGTGTCGCTTGCTGGCTGGGAAGTCCGTGGCCGATCGGAGAACCAAGTATTCCGATTCCCAAGCACGTACAGCATGCGACCAAAGTCCAAGATGACTGTGTACTCTAGCAAGCGCAACAAAAACGCCAAGGAGGAACGCAAGCCAAACGAGGATTCGTTCTTGGCGACCAAGTTCTCGCTGAACGCCGGCGGCGACTTTGCTGTGCTGCTCACTGCGGAGGGCGTGCCTGTGAGCACGCGCGCGGAAGGTCTGTCCGCAGAGGAAGTGAAGGCTCTCGAGGCGGAGATCAAGGCGGATTTGGACGACGACGCACCACCTGGTGAAGGGGTAAGTGATGGTGATTGTTGTGTACTGGTGAGACTCTCGTTATGGCTTGTTCGATCTGTTGCTAATGCTTTGTTTTGTGTGTCAAACAACAGTGTGGAATCATGTAAGATGTCGACGTTCGCGAATTATAAAAGCCAAACTACGCAAAGTTATTCTATTTCCCTAGTGAGGAGGGGGAGTCGGCGCGCACACCCGTTGCAAGCATGCTGTTCAGCCCACGCACGGATCTTTCTTCAGTTTGTGGAAGATGCACTGTGTGTGTGGATTGATGGATCGTTTTGCAACGAGTGATTTTTTGTGCTGCTGCCGAGTTCTTCCCCAAGCCGCTTTGCCGTAGTTCCGACCACCCACCTCCACCCGCGTATCGTAGCTACTGTACAGAGAGTTGATAATTTTCTTCTTCTTGCAACAAGAGAGAGAAAGACAAAGGACGATTGGTGTTGCCTTGTTTTACGTTCTGTGGCTTTCGCTTCAGAAAGCCTTTGGAACACTGACGTCTTGATGTGAGCAGGCTTCAGCTTCTGCTTGATGGCTTTCAGTCACTCGACACCGTGAGGTATGGGCTGAGCGAGTTGTGCAAGGAATGCCAACTGCCAATCCTCCCGATCTGAACCCAAGCACTCCTTTGAAGAATCCACTCGGAGACATGCCATACCATGATTCGAGCGAAATTATTACATTGTTGGGCAACCGCAGCTGCTGACACATTTTCCAAATAAAGCTTTGTGTCACACGGAGTCATAAACGTTCACGCGTTTTCCCATCGTTCATGGCGTGAAGCTTCGTGCCTGCCTGCAAGTCCGCTCTCATGGCGCCCTTGAAGAGTACCACAGACGCAGAGAGCGTCGTTTGACTTTCCACCCTTTGAGGGTGTATAGAGAGAGCGGGCTCGCTGCATTTCGATGAGCGCCAAGAGGTACTGCTCCTCTATGGCTCTCGTTGCTTGGCGAATCTGCGTCTGCTTTGTTATTTGGTGTTGTCGCGCAACATGTTCCCCCAAGTAATCACAATGGCCGCGATGGGGAGAGAAATAGGGTGGCGCGCTAAAAAGAGCCAATGAGAGCACGCATGGAGGATAGAGGGTAGGGGTTCCGACCAATCGAGTGCGCACGTTGAGACGATCAAGTCAGACTTGTTGGAGGGCATACAAATTCCCATACAAAGCTGATGCGCGTTCCAAAAATTCGCTTGCATTGCCAGCCCTTTCCCCCCGTCAGTTGCTAAAATAGAGTGCGAGGTTTGCCTCTAGCGACTCTGATTGTTGCCTTTATAAAGTGGATAGTTCTGAAAGGTGCAATCTATACTGCGTAATATAACTGCCTGTTATGAGAGGGAAGGAGGTATTCGGAGCGGTGCCCAATAAGGGGAGGCTGCAGGGCGGGTGAGGAATGCGCGTGCTGTGCATCTTGGGCGCAGCAGTGCAGTGCGGCGGCGGTGGAACAAAGGGGAAAGCGCCACCATCAGAAAGGAAGCGAACGAGGTGGAGAGGACTCCGCGACGACCAACACCTTCTTAGGCTCTCAGGACCTGCCTCACTAACGACTGCAGGTACCCACGCGTGCGCTGCGCCTGCTCATCGTCACTGCCTCGCGTGTGACTCTTATCTCTCCGGCGTCTCCGCTCCTCGTCGCATTGAACTCGACTGATCAGCCCGCGCGCTAAGCAACTTTTCACAAGGAGAAAGGCAGCAGACATCAGCAGCTGACAACAAACAACAGGCGCGATGAAGAACACTGTTATCAGTACGTAATGATCGATTGCTTACAGCATGCGCTGCATAGTTTTGTGTGCGTGGTTTAGCTATTTGTGTGGATGATGGAAATGGCGAGCGACTAACTGTGGTGTTTGCACTTTATAGCGGTGATTTTCTCGCTCGTGTCGACGGGCTGCGCGTTCTACGCGATGGTATACCCGGCGTGGTTCTATCAGCACTACCGCCGCGACGGTAACGATGTTTTCCAGGGCTATGGCATCTTCGCGTTCTACTCGACCGCCGCGCTGGAAAGTCCATTTTACGCGTCCGAGACTGTGCTCCAGTACAGCGATTTCTGGTGCGAGTTTGATTGTTGTCGGGATTCGGAGATTGGAGCGGGGATGTACTCACAATTTTTTGGTATTGCTATGTTCAGTGACACCAAGACGATCCCGAACTACATGCTCGGCGATGGCGACCAGTTCCTGACTGTGCTGTGCGGCAAAGGCATGATGTCTGTCCAAGCGACGACCGCAACTGGAGCCGCACTTTCCGTCGTGGGTCTTCTGGGATCGATCGTCGCAGTGTTCAACCCTTCTGCTGGGTACTCGGAGCGTGTGGTTTCCTTCTGCACACTTGTGAGCTGTGAGTGTCGCTCTTTAACCTACTTCTTCTCGTTGTGATGAATTGTGTAATTTAGTGCTGATTGTTTCCTTTTCTGTCACAATAGCGCTTTTGCTCGCGGTGTCGCTCGTCATCTGGGGATGGACGATCCAGCAGCGTCTCTACCAGGTGGACTCCATCAACTCGGCGTTCTCGAGCTGCAAGGCGGACCGCACGGACTGGCACTGCTGGTTCTACGGATACAGCTTCTGGGTGTGTCTTGCGTCCGTGATCATTCTGTCGATCACCGGCTACTTGAGTTCTGCCGGCCGCGCGGAAAAGATCCGCTACTTCCGCAAGGAGTATGAGCGCGACCTCGCTGTCGCCGTCCAGCAGTCGATGGAGCACGATGCCGCCGCCCAAGCGCACCACTTGAACACCCAGCCAGCAACTGCGTACGCTCGCAGTAACACGGCGCAGAACTTTGCTCTTCAGCAGCAACAGCCATACGGTCAGCCGTACGGTCAGCCACAGCAATTCAACGACCAGCAACAGCACTACGACCAACAGCAGCAATATGGTTACAACCAGCAGCAGCAATCAGGTGCTTTACCCCAGAAGCCAGGTGCGTTCC
>JALBZD010000955.1:0-12932 GCA_038050675.1 Globisporangium cylindrosporum
TCAGAATTGCCTGTCTTGAGTCTTTTCCCTACCTGCCTTTAGGTTTCTCAATTTGAGGCAATAATTTGAAAATTATTTGAGGCTATCGCCACAGGTAATTTCCAATGACTGCTCCGGTCTTTGAAGGTGATTTTATTTGACATTGCCGGTCAAGAACAAGCAGCTAAGATTCTCGTGGTTCGATCGGTTTTAACAATCCATTGCGTGCTTGTCTTGCTATCGAAGTTCTCTTGTTTTCTTTTGGCGAGCGTTCCTTAGCGAATCTGTGATATGCAATTAGTAAAAAGCAATCTCTCGCAATCTCACTGTTGCTGCACCTCCCGCCGTTCGGTTGAAGTGGTGCTATCACTTGCAACTCACGGACACACTATGATTTAGTTCTCGCTTAAGCTGAAAACTAGAAATTCCTGGCCCATCGACAGCTGGGAACCTGCTGACTATAATATCCTAGGGATCCATGATGATATATATTTGTTTTGGGCTAAACTGACCATTGCATGAAGGTGGATCTGTTTCTAGATTTAGTGTGCCACACACCACCTTCAACGTGCATTGCGGAGGCAAAGGACAAATGGATTACAGCACAATAAGTTCCCGCATGCATGGGTGACGTCATCTGATGATGTCACAAAGGTTCTCTGTACTAGTCAGTGCAGAATGTTCTTCACATGTACTAATCAGTGCAGAGTGTTGGCGTTCATGCACTAATCAAGTGCAGAATAACGGTTCCTGTTCTTGAGAAACCTCGCTGGTGACACATGCGATGTGCCATTGCGGGTTGAAGTGATGGCGCGAGCCAATCACATCGCTGGGAATTTTCCACGAGACTTCAACTGGGTTGAACCCCGGTGTACCCAAGATTTTATATATCAGTTTAATAGGTTTATCTTTACATGAGTAGGTTTTACTCATAAAAACCTCTAGGAGACCTTGAGGCTAAGTAGGAGTAGCGACAGGAACCATAGCAGCTTTTCAATCCAGTTGCAAATTTGCCTTCAAGCACTCAAGTCTTCTTCCCTCCAAGTCAGGACGCTTCCTCCAAAACGCACAAGCGTGCAAATCGTGTTTGAGGGACTGTTGTGTAACAGCGCCTTCTTACAATATTGCAGTACCGTACATAAATCAGCAGAACCCGTTTGTTAAAAATAAATGAAAGGACAGGAGAGACCCTTCAGACAAGAGCCCGTTACCTTGCGCCCAGTAGAAACCATGCACCGGAGCAAAATACGTGTCCCCTGAATAGGCGTGAACATAGAGCGGTTTAGTAGCGTTAAATTTTCGTTCAGACCAAAGCATGTTGTCAGTTGTATGTCTTCACTCCGTCTGAACCTGAACAAAATGCGAAAATCCGCATAGCTGGGCACACTGAAGGTGAGGCGTTCAGCCGGCGACAATACTGCGGCTGAGCAGTCATGAGCAACAACTTGTCAGCGGCGTCTTTGTCGATACCATACTCTTCAACTGATAGCAACAGCATCTCAGCGTCCATCCTCAGAACTCCAACTTCGTTCGGGAACAGTTGTATACTAAGTAGCCACTGTGAGCACATCGTAGCACTTGGCGGGTATGCAGCAGCTGAGGGAAGAGAAGGGTATGAGAGGTACGCACCAGCAGCCCAACTGTGTCGTGTAAATGTATATTTGCTCACGCTATTATTGTGTATGTAGTCTTTCCTCTCAGACATGAGCGCCGCGCGAGAATGACTGGTCCCACAACAGCCAGTTTATAATTCATTTCTCATTCGTGTTAGCGACTTCAGTACTTCTTGATAGTTTGGCGACGGATCTGCAAGAAGTCTGTGCAATTTTTTTTATCTCTACGTTGGTACCATAAGAACAACCGCAATCTGATTGCAGAAGTTCTGATGCCTTTGACCTCAAGAAAGTTCTTTGCAATCATGGGTTGATTTCTGCAGAGCGTAATTTATCCCACCGTGTCCATAATTTACAATGGGTTCCACCCAAATTGTAGAATTATATCCTGTAATTTTCGAACAAGGTGCCAGTTGTGGCATTTTTCTGGGATGAATGCGTCCTAACGTGTCGCCAAGTGTCGTGTCGACCTTGCCTTTTTCCAAAGCCTCTCCGAAAGCCAAACCAAAAAGCCCCCATCCCATTAACCCAATCAATCCAATCAATCAAATAATCGATCAATCAGTCGTACTCACCAAGAGATCGAATGGCGATGGCGCGGGGCTGCACGTGCGGCTTCCTGCCCTGCATCTGCGTCCACAGCACGGACGACGACGCGCACGCATTCGTGGACGTCGAGGCCTTCGTATCTAACAGTACTGGCAGTGGCAGTGGCAGCGACCCTGAGAGCAGTGCGCGCGCGGCGGCGAAGGCCAAGCTGCGCACCCTCTTCGCCGCGAACGCGACCACGCAGTGCATGATGTGCATGTTCATGCCGTGCATCTGTCCAGCCGAGGACGAGGGTTTTGGTGGCGGTGATGAAGAGACCACGAGCGTCGAGGCCGCGAGTCCGCTCGGCTCGGAGGGCTTCGGTGGAATGGGCGACGGCGACGACGAGGACGAGGCATACCAAGAGATGGACGCGTACGGCCGCGTGCGGATTTCGACGGCTGGTGAAGGAGATGATGGTAGTGAAGACGTGTGGATCGCAAAGGAGATCAAGCGCTTCCTCAAACCGCACCAGGCAGAGGGCGTCAAGTTTTTGCAGGGCCACATCTCGGCGGATCGCGGTTGCATCCTGGCCGACTACATGGGGCTCGGCAAGACGATGCAAGTTGTCACCGTTATTTATTCGTACATAATAGACCAGATAGAGAAGAATTCCACAACCGCTAGCGACAACACGGCTCCCGTGACGATTATCGTGCTGTGTCCAGCGATCTGCATCCCGAACTGGGAGTCTGAGTTCAAGAAGTGGCTCAGCATCGAGTCGCTCAAGCGCTGTCCGGTGTTCGCGCTCGACTCGTCCAACAACAAAGGCACGATGCACGCGCGCGTCCGCCTGCTGCAGCAGTGGAAAAAGGACGGCGGCGTGCTGCTCATGGGCTACGAGATGTTCCGCAGCCTGCTCAACCCGACGCTGAGCGCCGCGATCGACCGCGACGCCAACATTCAAGTGTGCACACGTGTGGGTGACTCGACCATGGAGATCACCAACGCGATTAGCGCCAAGGCCCAGAAGTCGTCGCGTGAGTTCTACAAGCTGCTCTGCCAGCCGGGTGCGGACTTGGTCGTGCTCGACGAGGGCCACCGCATGAAGGACCCGACGTCGTTGCTCTGTCAGAGCGTGGCCAAGATCCAGTCCAAGCGCCGTCTCGTGCTCACCGGATACCCAGTGCAGAACTCGCTCTCCGAGTACTGGTGCATGGTGAACTTTGCGCGCAACGGGTTCCTGGGCACGTACGAGGAGTTCCGCACCAAGTACGAGAAGCCGATCGTGGAGGGCGACGCCGTGCGCTCGAGAGAGCTGATCGACAAGCTCAAGGACGTCGTACTGCGCCGTGGCCAGTCGCTGCTGAAGAAGCAGCTGCCGCCCAAGAAAGAGTGGATCCTCTATTGCAAGCTGTCGCCGATCCAGCATCGTCTGTACTGCGACTTTTTGGATTTCTACGGCGACGCGGCGGACGGGAAAGCGACTGCGGACCTGCTCTCAGCGTACGCGGCGCTGCTCCAGGTGATGAACCACCCAGACATCATCCGCTGGAAGCTCTACCCGGAGGGCCACGAGCGCGACGACGAAGACCTCGACAGCTCGCAGTCGAGCGCGTGGAACGACGGCGGCAGCGGCGGCGGGTGGAACTGGGAACCGGAGGAAAAACTCGCGGAGAAGCGCCAGCTGGCGTTCGAGCAGTCGCAAAAGCGCAAGCAGAAGATCACGGACCGCCAAAAGTCCTTTGAGTGGGCTCGCCCTGTGTTTTCTGGCGAAGAGACTGATGTTGCAGAACAGCAGCGCTGGAAGCGTCCAGTGGTTGGTCGTCTGCAGGACAAGACCAAGCAGCAGCAGCTCTCGCCCTACGAGACCATGGTGCTCGAGAACAGCGGCAAGATGGCGATGCTCATGCAGATCATCGAAGAGAGCTTTGCGTGCGACGACAAGGTCGTGGTATTCTCGCAGAGCGTGCCAACGCTCAAGATTATCAGCGAGTTCCTGCGCGTAAGTGCGTTCAGCCCTTCTGGACACAAGGAGAACGCGAATGTAGCAGATACTGCGAAAGCACAGAGCGCTGGAAAGGCGATGCCAAAGCGCCGGAAGCAGTCGGCGCGTCCGAACCGCGACCCGGCGGGCATCTTGCGGAAGAGGAAGAGTTTGAGCACTCAGGACAAAAAAGTTCAAGGGAAAACTATGGCGAACGCTGGAAATGGCGGCTCGAGTGTGTCGTCGGACGAGTGGTTCTTGCAGATTGACGGCAGCACGACTGGAGCAAAGCGCATGGAGTACATTGAGGTATGTTTGCATTCGTGCTGACAGAGAGTGCTTGAATCCTGAGGCTGATGTTGGCTGCTCCATGATTTTAATTTTGTTTTTGGTGCAGACGTTCTCGTCGAAAGAGAGCCCAGTGAAGCTTCTTCTCGTGTCGACGCGCGCTGGCGCTGAGGGCATCAACCTGCACGCAGCGAATCGTCTCGTGCTCTTTGATGTGAGCTGGAACCCGTCGAACGATCACCAGGTACGGTTTCCTTTGATTTCAAAATGATGGAAATTGTCACCATGGGTTAACAATGGTTTCATTGTTGCTTGTTTGTTTGTTGGTTGGCATGTACAGTCGATGTGCCGTTCACATCGCATCGGACAGGGAAAGACCGTGCACGTGTACCGCCTTGTGAGCACTGGCACGATGGAGCGCATGATCTACGAGCAGCAGATGAAAAAAGTGGACCTCTCGACGAGCGTGGTGGACAACCACGAGATATCCCAGGCAACGACTCGCAACAGTGACTCCACTGCTTCTGCTGCTACATCTGAAGCGGCTCCGTTCAGCGGCTTTTTGCAACCGCCAAGCGAGCAGGAGTACGACAAGCAGGTGAGCGTCGACGAGGCGCTGATCGGAGATGACCAGGTGCTGGTGTCGTGCGTGCAGAAGGCTGGAAACTGGCTGGTGGGTTGCTGGATCTTGAGCTATCCGTAATGGTGTTCTGATAATGCTCGTTCGATTGAGATAGCGCTAACTGAAGTGCCTTATGTGCTGGTAATGGCTGCTGTACGACAGGTGGGCATCCATCCTGTGCACGAGATCGAGGAGAGCGCGTGAGAACCGAGCGACAACCAAGCAAGCAAGTCGAATGGGGATACCCAGCTGGCACGAGACGCGTTTGAGGTAAAACCATCTCATTTTTCCGATTGATTTGAAAAAATGAGATGGGCTTGAAGAATGAAATGGTGTTGAGGGGTAGGTTTTCTATCAATTTGCTGGGAGAGCACATCTTGGTTTTTGTATGCTTTCTGTAAGTCCTGCTTGACACAAAGAAGGCTCAGCTTAAACCACACCCCTAAACTTGAGGTTAGGCTTCACGTCAATTAGTCGAATCGACTCGCCACAGTCGATTTTACGCGCTCAGCATATTTTGTGTGGCAGTGTTACCTTCTCTGTCTCAGTCAGACAAGTGTGAACGCCTCACAAAGTCTCCATAAAAAGACATCATGTCGTCCTCTATGTCCAACTTGTGCTGCAGAGCGTACATTCAGCAAACTGTGGGTAGCCTTCCTGCGCGCGCAAGAACTGAGTAATTTTAGGGTGGACCTTCACACAACCTTCAAGCTCTGAACTGACACGCACGCTTTTCAAGCTCGACGCTCCATAATCAAGCAGGCCGCCCTCCAGAAGCGAGCGAGCGAGAGAGAGTATGGCGCCCCGCAGCAGTATCCGCACGGTCGGCGTGGACGTGACGGCCCACAAGGAGGAGCGCGACCTCACGGACCCGCGCAAGAAGACCAAGCTGCGCGTGCGCTACTACGTGGAGCTGGTTGTGGGCTCGGTGCGCGAGCGGCACACGCGGCTGGGCTTCTCCGGCAGCTTCAAGGCGCTCATGGCGCTGCACGACACCTTTTTGCGTGCATATTTGGACAAGTACGGCGACCAGCTGCAGCACGCGCAGCAGCAGCACGGGCTGACCAACTCACGCGCGAGTCTGTCGTCATCCACTTCGTCGTCTACGTCGCGCTCATCGCTGTCGTCGTCGTCCCCCCGAGGCGGCGTCAAGAAGCTCATGAACAGCTTCCGCATCAAGAAGCACATCCCCACGGAGCCGAACGCGATCAATCACGTGCCCAGCAGCCACCATCGCAGCAGCAGCAACAACAACAACCAGAGCGAGGAGATTGCGCTGCCGTTCCTACCACCGTTCCCCGCGAGCAACAAGCTGCTGGTGCACCTGGAGAGCGGGGAAGTGAAAGACGACAGTAAGATCTCGGCGCGATCGACCGCGCTCTTCAATTACTACTTCCAGCTCTTCAACTCGGAAGAGGGCGAGCTCTTTCTCGAGATCATCCAGCTGCGATCGATTGAGCAAGCGGAGAAGAACGCCAACAGCAACAACAGTACCGTGGACTCGCAAGAGATGTCGTCATCGTCAGGGTCGACCAGAGGCGGCTTGTTCAAGTTCCTGTCGCGCCACTCGAAGAGCTCCAACAGTGACATCGCCAAGCGACTGGAGTTCTCCGTGCCGGTTCAAGTGAGCAGCTCGGGCAAAGCGCGGCCGCTGAAGCACGCCAAGCCCCGGAGCGAGTCGTCCGTGTCGCGATCTCGCTGAGGTAGTTCTTGGAGCTTTGAGATGTCGACAAGAAGAGGAAGGCTACACAGTCAGTCGAGTGGGGATGGATCACTCGCTCTCTGGTGGTCTGTGATTTTGTGCGTGTGTTTGATACTGATAATAGCTACTAATATTGATTATTATTTTCCAGATGAAGCGGTTTGATTTTGTATTGAGGACTGCCTGCTCGCAACGGCCTACTCCAAATCTTCAGCGTTATCTTCATCCCCATTCTCGTTTTCTGTAAAGTCCGAGTCGTACATAAGCTCCCCGAAGCTCGGTGGCTGTCCCGATCCAGACACAGATGCGGAGACGCCGCTTTCCTGACTCTCGCTGCCTTTCAGGAGCCCAAGCACTTGGAACTCGAACGTCATGGCGGCTGCTGCGACTGCATCTACGTTTGCGTCTGCAGCCTCCTGACTTGGTTCAGTTGCAGAGGAAGCAGAGGGTGTTTCTCTATCATCTTGATGATCTCCTTCTCTGGCTGCTGATTGCAATCGAGAGGCGTGCGGAAGAGGCGAACCAGCTCCTGAAGAAGAAGACCACAATAAAGACGAAGAAGAGGATGAGGATGGTGATCCTCTCTTCTCTTGTTCTCTCAGATCAACTGTTTCTTGGGATTTTAGATGCTCTCTCGCATCGAGTTGCTGTCTCTGGAGCTCTGCGATCTGAAGAAACTCCTCCGACGAGTCACTCGCCAGCAGCGCTGGATCGTCCACGTTGGTGTCGCTCATTCCACGCAACAAGCGGCTCACTTCCGCGGATTTCCGTCGCTGGAGCTCCTCCTCATCAAACTCTACTGTCTCGTTTGATTTCTGCTCTGCCGCAGTTGTCTTAACTTCTAGTAGACCCTGCTGAGAAGATAGAAAGCAGAGACCATGGTCGTCAAGCAGTGGCTCTGCGCCGTTCAAAAGAGCTTCCGCCTTCTCAGACTCTCCATCCCCATCTTCAGAAACTAGTGCCTCAATCTTGGACTCTGCCTCAGGAATATCGACTGGTACAGCTTTAGTGATTCGCTCCGTCTCCTCGTTGCTTTTGTCATTCGGTCGAGTCTCCGCTTCTGGATCCGCTACCTGATTTGCGTCATCTGATGGAGCGGGCTGCGTGAGTCTGTGAGAAGCAGGGATAGCCTTTCGGTTGCTGCTGTCCTCCGCTTGCTCCTTTCGCAGCTCAGTTTTCTCGCTCACATTCGTTACTGTTTGCTGGTTGGATGCATTCTGTGTTGATGTATCGCAGATGCTCGCGCTGCTGGACTTGGATGGGGCTGCAGCAGGCTGTGAGTCACTAGTAGAAGATGAAGAAGACAACGACTGCTTGCTAGTAATGGCAGTAGCAGAAGTTGAAGATGAGGAAGGTGCCATCGTGCGATGAGTACGTGTGGGACCAGCACTCTGAGGTCGCGCCATTCGCTGCGAAGGCGACTGAGCTGTTGCTGGAGCTTGCGCAGCTACTGGTGCGTGGCTGGTGGCAGTTGTAGTCATTCCAGCAGTATATCTCGGCGACTTCGCTATTGAGCTTGAGCGTGGGGACTTGAGCTTCTCGGGTTTTATGGAGGCCATGCACTCCTTCTTCACGAGTTCCTTCATCTCTTCCAATGCACTCGCCAGCACAGAGCTCTGCGATGGCGAGATGAGATGGCCACTGACACCGTCGCTCGACGAGACCTCTCGGTCGTACGCTCGCTTGCGCTGCTCGAGCACCAATCTCTCCTGCAACTGGTCGACGCGTGACTTGAGAAACGCGAGCTCCTGGTCGCATTTCTGCTTCTCCTGGTCGCATCTCTTGTTCTCCTGCTGCAGCTTCGCGATTTGCTGTCTGTAGTTGCCTTCGATCTGGAGCAGCTCGCTGATCTTCTTCGCTTGGGTCTCACTCTCGAGGCGCGCGCATCTGAGGAACTCCTGGAGGTTGCGTAGCTCGAGGTACAGCTGGTTGCGCTCCTCCTCGAGCTCCATAAGGTTCGTGGCCTTGATGCCGCTGCGCAGCGACTGCATCACCTCTTCGTACGAGCTGATGATCTGTGCCTGCTGCGCGATCTTGTGCTTGAGCTTGAGCAACAAGGCGTTGTTTTGGCGGTCGCGCTGCGCGATGCTTCCAACCAAGTGGCTGTGGTCCGAGCCCACGCTCTTGGCGTGCAGCAAGGCCTCAATCTTGCGGTCTTTCATCGCGACAATCTCCTCGAGCCGTCGGATGCGCGCCGCGGCCTTCACACGCCGCTCTTGCTCCTTCTGGCACGCAGTCTTGAGCTCCGTGACCACGTCCACAAGCTTGTAATACTCGTCATGGAGCTCGGTCTGCTGAAAGGTCTTGAATTTGTTGGAGATCGTGGCAGTCGCCGACACGGAGCTGAGCATCTGCTTCACAACCGGCGCAGATCGCCCTGTGTCGTGGTAGATCGCGCGCACACGGGCGTTCACAAAGTTGTTACTTCCCTGCTGCCGCTTCCGACGGATTCCGATGCTCGCTCGAGGCGTGGGTTGTGGGGCTCGAGCCGTTTGATTCGCAGGTGGTATCGCTGATACTGACGAAGTAATCTTGACCCCCGAAGAGCTGTTGAGATGTGGACGGGCGCTCATAGGACGAGTCGGTCTTGGGTTTGCTGGCGGCGCAGCAGCCGGAAAGCTCGGATTGTGCGCGTTCACCATGTAGAATTGCGGCGACTCGGTCGGCATAGTGCGAAACACCCGCGCGCTCTGGGGTCGAGCCTCGGCTTTGCTACACATGCACAAATAACAATGATAGATCACCAACGGGTTAGTGAGTTGTTTCTATGGTTAAGGCTGTTAAGTAGCATTGCACTGATTTGGTCACCTTTTCAACTCGGCAAGGTACTGTTCGTAGCCTTCGAGGTTGACCTGTGGCGCCATAGAGTCAGACAGATGATCAGTATCGATACTAAAAAGCACAGAAGCATGGAAGGGCTTCGCGTACCTCTTCGTCCTCGTCCTCGTCCAGCAATCCCATATCGCCATCGTTCGCCTCAAAGTATCTCCTGGGAGCGTCCGACTGTGATTGTGCACCGCGATAGTCCTCATCCTCGCCCTCACTGCCGTCTTCTCCTTCGTCGTCTTCTTCATGCGCTGGGTAGAATGGTTGCCGGAGGTCGATCTGCGCGTGCAGGCGGCTCATCCTGCGCTGTCTGGCTGGCTGACTGTGTAGATGCAGGCAAGGACTTTGTCTCCTCTCTAATAGAGCAGCTTACCAAGAGGAAGAGGAGAAATGCCAATCTTATGATCGACCGTTTGTTTGATCACCTCGTGATTCCCATATTTGGAAGAGTGACAATAGAAACAGGTATAAATGGCTACACTTGGGTACGGCTACTCATGGGGTACGGCATACTGTAACCATTCTCTTGTTTACGGACCTTACCGAACAGCATTAATTTACGATACATACGTAAACTAAATATGGCTACATTCTGGCTGCGCACGAACTTTATTTAGCTCCATGATGAATGGGTGAATGATAAATGATGCGCCTGCCTTGTTTACAATTTAAATCTACTGGATGAGGAGGAAAAAGACGAGTGTAGTGGAGAGCGAGCTCTCGCAGCAGCAGATAGAGCAGACGTTCGAGCGCGGCTGGAGGTCGATGTCGACCGCCCCGCTGTGATGGTGCTCCGGATGTACTCCATCTCGACTTGGTGCTTGGTGTCCGGCTTAGACACTGGCTTCTGCTTAGCGAATGACGTAGCTGCTTGAAATGCGAGCGATGTTTCAAGACCTCGGTTCGGTGCAGCTGACGGAGTAATCCCACACATGTGCTGTTGCACCATCTCAGCGCTGCGAAGTAGGTTTGCCGACGGAGGGCTGCTCGTGCGGTGAAATCCATTGTTCGAATGGTGATGGTGGACTCCCTGTGGAAGCGCGCTGTTACCGGCGGCAGAGTGGGTACTTCTCTTTTCCACCATCACTCGATTTGAGTTGAGGGAAGTTTCTAGCCGACTGGTCGACGACGCGAGCATCTCCTTCAGTTTCGCATCCAAATCCTCTCGAGCCGTTGGTTGTCGCGTCAGGACTTTTGGAGAAGCTTGATCGGTATCCTCCGATCCAGCACCAGCAGCTCCATCGTTTGACCAGTTCTCTGCTCGCTCTCCTTTGTTCCTCGATACTGAATATGGTTTGAGCGCTATATCATCAGTGGACATCTCGTCATCTTCCTCAGAGTACCGCAAAGACTGGAGCTGATCAGAGGTTACCTTCTCTTCACCAGAGTCCCCTTCTCGCTCGGTCTTGTGGCTCGTGTTGAAAAGCGTCAGCGCCTCGATGTTCATCGCTGAGACGCCGCGCAGAAACACTTGGCGCAGATCGTCTTCTAGTCGTTGGCGACACTTTTGCGAGATAGCGATCTGGCGCTTGGACTCTTCCAGCTCCTGTTGAAGCTGTCAAGCCAGAAAAAGCAGACTCACAGACTTAATTCTAAATGATCTGATAGCAGGGAGTTTTTTCGTATCGCCATTGCATCGTACCTGCTGAATCTTGAGTTGGTACTCATTGACTGTATCTACCAGGCGGTGCTCGTGCCCCTCTTGCAAATTGTGGACTCGTTGTAGAAATTGAGACTGCTGAGAGACGGTCTTCCACGCCTGGAAGTGCGTTTTCTGCATGTGCTTTCGGTGATGGCGGGTCGCAATCTGCTGGGCGTGCTTCATGCTCCTGTTCGCCTTTCGCAGAGCCTTCCACGTTTGGAAGCAGGAGGAGACCGAGTGCGTTTTCGACCAAACGAGGCGCTGCTCATTCACAATGTTGATAAAGCCAGACATTACAATGTTAGCTAAGTCTAACTCAATCGTCTTGAAAGAGGAGAAAAGCAATGACAGTCATGCGTACACTCTGGCGCGCACGCTTGGATGTGAACACCGAATATCGCTCCAGCACCGCGCTCTGGTGGCTCTGACTCTCGTCCGTTTGTGCCATGAGCGTCTTGAGCTCCTCGATCTTGTGCTGCAGCATCGCGACATTGTTCGCGTGCGCGGCCGACAGCTTCATGCGCTCCAAGTTGCTCTCGCGCACCAGTTTCGCCTTGACGTCCTTGATCGCAGTCTGCACCGTTTCCCAATACAATGATGTACTATTTTAGCATGCACACACATATCTCTTATCACACAGGTCACAGGGAACGAACGCACCATCACAGACTGGCGAATGGCTTCCTGCGCAGCAGCCACGTGGGCTTCAATGTTGCCGATCTCTTGGTCTTCGTCAGTATCAGCACATACACCAGCAATAGAAGCTGCACTCGAAATAGCAGTAGCTCCAGCGCTTGCGGCACTGTGCATCATCGGCTTCTTTGCTCTCCACGAAGCAACTGGGGATTTTAGCATGGCAACTGGCGCAGGAGGAGCAAGGACCGGAGGAGGAAGAGGCGCGAAGACTGACATGGAGGTAAACGGCAATTCGAAGGAGACCTGCGTCACTAGGTGCGCTGGACTTAAGCTGCTTACTCCTCCCTCTTCAAGGGTGCTGCTGTCTCTACACAAATATCACGATGGAGTGAATGCAACTTCAATGACAACGCGCATGTCTTGATGAACGGAACACGTACGCTGTGGCGTTCATCGTGATGGCGCTCTTCTTGCTGGTGGGCGACTCTTGGTGGTTCGAGTTCTGCAGATCGTCGTCTTCTGCGTTTCGCCTCGTCGTCGGCTCGATCTCTTCGTCATTTGCGTTCTTGCCGTAAAGCGACCGCGGAAGCAGCGCAGGAGTCTCCGGCACAGGCTCGAACTCCAGTTTGGAGAGCGTGCGCCGCATCTGACGCCACTCGCGGTCACTTTGTTCCGTGTCTTTCGACTCCGCCAGCTCCTTCATCTCTTTCGCTCTGAGCTTCACGAGAAAAGGTCGCGGAGTACGACGTCTCGCAGTCTTTTCACTTCGTCAGATCGAACTTGGAGAGATCCGACGTTCTTTAAATAGGACAGATGATTTACGGAAGCCTAAACTACACCAGTCATTCACATTCTGATCAAATGTGAAACCTGCAGATGAACAAGGCGAGCTCAATAGTGAAGAAGATAAGTGATCGAAACAGATATAAATTTCACATTTGATTAGTGAGGAAGTGGGTTCAGCTGCTCACTAACTTAGTTTCCACCGCGCAGGCGCAGCACCAAGTGCAAGGTCGACTCCTTCTGGATGTTGTAGTCCGACAGCGTGCGGCCGTCCTCCAGCTGCTTGCCGGCGAAGATCAAGCGCTGCTGGTCTGGAGGGATTCCCT
>JALBZD010000956.1:0-12899 GCA_038050675.1 Globisporangium cylindrosporum
GCTGCTGTTGTTGGCGCTCTCGATCTGCGCTGTGAGGTCTTCCTCCAGCTCTGCGCAGAAGAATCGCTCGGACGCCTCATCCGCTAGGACGCGCATGCGCTGCTGCTCGAGCTCCTGCAGTGATGATTCCGTCGGCTGCTGCTGCTGGTGCTGTTGTTGTGCCACTTCGACCGCCATGATCGCCACCATTCGCTCGGTATGACTGCTGAGGTGTCCGTGCAATTGCGAATGAATGGGTTGTGAAAGGCTCTTGGAGAAAACCATTGGCGGATGGCTTGGGTCACAGAAACTGCGCTCTCCCACGTAATCATTTTCTGGAATTCCAGCCAATCAAGAGCAGATAAGGCAATTTTCATCCAATAATATCTAATTATTTTGTTTATAGCCTTTTAAAAATAAATAATTTTTAAATAATATCCGACGTGATTAATACTAAAATATGGACCATATAACCTGTAAATAAGATACTTCTTCTCTATTACAATCATTCGCGTTATCGAAGGTGAATTTTCCAAAGCTGCACTTCAACATGGCAAAGAGCTTTCGCCCAAGTATTTTCGCACTCAGCCATGAGTGCGAAAACGGATGCTACAGCTGACGATGCAGCGTTCATGAAGGAGATGCAGGTGTGTGTGTGTGGTGTGTATGTGTGTGTATGTCCAATTACAGCCTTAGTAGCGCCTCGTACCCGCAGCTCACCCTTCCTGTTTGTGGCACGTGTGGATTGGTTGGTGCAGCGGATCTGTGCGGCCGAGCTCGCGCGCTGCATGCGGAAACTCGAGGCGAAGTTCGCGGAGAAGCAAGCGTCGTGGACACTCGACGTAGAAACGTCCCTCGTAAAGCTAAGCCGGTGTGTGCGCGTATATGCATGTGATGAGAAACAAGACGAAGGGGTCAGGGCTATGTGAGAGGTGAGTGGCTAATGCGGAATGCGTATGTATGTGTCATGATTACAGTGAGATCGTAGCTGTCCGTGAAGAAACGCAGGGGATTCTCAACGCTGCGCGTAAAGACCAAGAGGCATGATGGTTTTTTGTGTATGCCACGTGGTCAATTTTATACGAAAAACTGGTGTGCTAACTGAGGCTTTGGTTTAGAACGTCGTCCAAGTGATTCACAACCGCTTGACCGCAGTGGAAGAAGAAATGGCTCAGGTTCAGCACAAGCTCAGCGATTTTTCTAACCAGCAGCAGCGACAGGATTTGATCTCGCATGAGGACCGAACGAATGGAGATCGTGAGTTAAAGACCGCAGAACGGGTTTGTGAACAGCAGCGACAGCCAATTGACGAAAGCAACTGCAGTGTCAGAGAAAGCTCCACTGTTCTAGAAAGTGTGAATCCCTGCTCGCCAGCGGAAGTCAAAGAGCAAGCCGCTGAGAAGCCCACGCTCGTCCATCAAAAGCTCTTATCAGGTGAGAAGATGGATGTGACGGGTTTTGAAACGATGAACGCAGCGGCTTTCGTTCTTCAATATTGTCGATTTCATCGCGGAGAACAAGGGATTGTGGACTCTTCATCTGGGGAGATTATGAGATACGCTCAGCTCTACAACTGCATTCAGCGAGTCTCAGCAGGACTTCGAGAGCGAGGCTTCCGAGCAGGCAATGCGGTGCGAGTGTGCGGTCGCTCAGTGCCTTCGCTTCGGCTGCTGGTGTTGACGCTCTCAGTTTGGAATCTTCTCGGAATAGTCGAGCTTGAAGATGGCGCGACTGACGATGTTGGATTTGGTGATTTGGATGGAGCTGATTCAGACAGCACGAATCGAAACCCTATTCGAAATATCGGAGCTTGGTTAGCCTGTGCCTCGGTTCGACACATACAGCGACAGATGACTCGGATCGACTGGAAGCCTGAGAAGGCTATCGTTGTCGTGACCCACACTGAAGGAGGAGACGAGAGTGAGAACCCGAATTACATGTTGTACGACGATCTTCTCACTACCCAGCTCAACGTCCGTCCAGTGTCATTTTCCAGTGTATGGACTTGTCTTTTCTCTTCGCGGGCTCATAACAGCATTGGAAGTTTGACTAACTATCTACTTCATGGATCACTGAATTTGCGCAGGTTGCTTTAGATACAGTTGCTCTCCGGATTCTTCATGTCGGTCAAGATTGCGATAAACCGCCCGGCAAGTTCACGCATTTCCAGATTGTTGAGAGTGTCGAGCGATCATTAAGCAGTGTATCAGCAGAACTGCTGGGGCAAGCAGGTGGTTCACAAAGCTTCCTTTTGAACGCTTTGCCTTTCAACCACTCTGCATGCTTAACGTTAGGTTTTCTGCCAGCGATCATTCTTGGGGTGTCGTTACTTCCAGCGTGTCTATTCACAAGCAGAGTGAGTGGTCAAGATTTGTCAAAACATTTCGGAAATCATGAGGTACGAAGAGCTCGCACTGAAGGCTTGTATAAGTAAGGACATGGTAGTTCGAGTACTCTTACGCTGATGGTTGATAAAATGCTGGCAGATCTCTACCGTGATCATCTCCCCTGAGGATTTGGTCCAGCTATCCGAGTGCCGAACACTGCGAAGTTTGCAAACTGGAGCCCTCCGAACCATTCTCTGCGCTGGAACGCCGATCCCGACGCTCCCTCGCTCATTGAGGTGCCTTGCAGCGTGGAAACCAGAGCTATGTTGTCGACGAGTCTTGTCAACTGCGGGGTTTCTCGGTGGCATTTTCGCAACTGAGGATCTTCTTGAACCGATCCGACAGAAATCCCAGTCACTATATCAAGAACTTGGTCAGCCACTTCCGAATATCCACTGCAATGTGAAGAAGCCTAAAGGTTTACAACAAGGCTCGGGTATGTACGAACTCAGGATCGAAATGCCGTTTGGGCTGCTCCCTGAAAGCCCAATTGAGAGCGGAATCTTCGTGACTGTATCATGGGAATCAGAAGATACCGATTCGCCTCAGTTCAACGTGATCACAGTAAAGCGAGAGAATGAAACTGGTGAGAACAGCAACCAGAAATCACTGCTTTACCCAGTTCTGCCGATTGAAGAGCTTATCGCGTCGCATCCGCTCGTGTCGGATGTAGCCGTTTTGGAGTGGGTGGCAGATGACAATGTGGCACAAGGCACAGCAACTCGTGGCGAGGAAAAATCCGAGCCAAAAAGCGACAGCTCGCTTATCGTTTTCGTCAGTTTGACCACTGGTGCACGCAAATACTGCGAGGACAGCCTCGCGACGATCAAGAACTTTGTTGCAAAGAAGATCTCAAGTGACTACGCAACCAACTTTCATGATTTCCTGTTGGTTGATCGAATTTACCGCGATGCGTACGGCAGAGCGAGTACTGAAATGCTAGAGCGCAGACTCGCTGAAGAATACCAAGAAGGACAAGAAACGTAGCGCACAAAAGACAACACCGTCAAGTTTTGTCCACTTCGCGGTTCCTTCGAATCGCTAAAGAACACTACTTACAAGGAAGGTGGAGTGCAAATATTATTGATCTCGCGCACTTATGAGTACCTGTTGTGTATAGTTTCTCCCTTTTGTGGGAACTTGTTAACTTTTTGAAATGGAAGAATCGGAAAGCAGATGGCGTCGAAGGTTTGCCCGTCGCTTCTCGCGTGCTTTCCGTCTCTTGGACTCGATCTTGGACGCCGCCGTCGGGTCATCGAGTGAAACGAGAAGACTCACCATCGGGATCAAGCAGAGCGAGAGCTGCTGGCCCGTGCCTGGTATCGCAATATCATTACCGAAAGCGTCACTCGTCACTTCTTCCTCATCGGCTCCAAACGGCTGGTCATCCCAGACGTGACCGAAAATGTCGTGCTGCTCTTCAAGTTTGGGTACTTGAGGTTTGTGCCACGAAGATGCACCGGTGCAGGTGTTGTAGAAGTACGGCAAACCGTCGGGTGTGGAATACTCGACCCATGCGTTTGGGAAGAGCTCCATGGATTGCTGCAGTAAGTGATTCGACTGAACAACGAACGGCGGAGTTACAACGTCGTCCTTTGTCGTCGCAGTTGCTGCAGTTTTCTTCTGCTCTCCGTGGTCGTCTTCAAACCTAGGCGTGGCAGCGTAGAGCTCTTGGGAGTTCGCCATGTACTCGTTGATTGTCACCGCGCACTGGATCTTGTTGCTATGCAGCGCGATGTGGTATGCTGTGTGACCATCGTGGTTCTGGATGTGCGGATTCGCGGCAGTCTGCAAAAGCGCGCGTACGTTCTCTACGCAACCGTATCCAGACGCCACGTGGAGCGCCGTGTTGCCGTCGTTGCACTGGCGATCGATCAGCTCCGGGATGAGTTCGCACAAGAAATGCATCGCATCGATACCTGTGGGACACGCTGCAGCGTAATGGAGCGCGGTCCACCCGTTCGTGTCGACCGCCGACGTCAACGTGCCAGCTTCACAGAGCATTTCGAGGATCTGCGTGATTGGATTTACAGGTGAGAATCGTCTTTGCAGGGTAACTTTCATGGTATGCTGTTATCATTGAATGAACTAACTCACTTTGAGGTCCCCGGCATTCGCAGCAGCATGGAACGCGGTCGCACCTAGGGAGCACGGCTGGTCGATCTTAATGCTGTCGGCTTGTAGCAGAACCTGCAGCTTCTCGTCGTCTCCAGATGCTGCCACAAGAAGCAGCGGGCTCTCTTCCCTGTTTTGCACACGTGGAAGTAAAAAGGGAACGAGCGAGAAATCCAGTGAGTATGTGTCAAGCAAGCCAGCGACGCAGACTCCTTCACAAAGGTTGAAACCCACTCGCTGTTCTTCGCGTTGCAGTCAACACCAGCGTCTAGTAGCATCCTGATAATTCGTTGTCCAGCACCGAACTTGAGTGCCACGATCAGCAGCGAACTGCCACTCTCATCGCGCATCAGGTGGGTCTTGCTTTCATGATCCAACGAAGCAGAGATCATCGTCTCGAGAGCCTCGACGTCTTCGTTAATGATCGCGCGTGTGATGCGAGCGAACACGAGCTCGTCGAAGGCTGGTACGTCGGTTTTGGTCTCATCTCTAGTGCCAAAGCCTACAGAGTGGCTATCTTTCTGAGTTGGCGAGTGCTGATGATTATTGTGCTGAACACACTCTGTGGAGAGCTTCTGCTGGCGCGCATACTGGCTGAAGACGTCCAGGTACTCGCACCACTGTTGGGCATCCATGGTGCTTGGCTTACAAGACGCCAGTGCTCGCTCTTCATTCTCTTGAGCTTCGTTCTCTAGTTTTTCTTCCTGATTAGGTCGGAACTGGAAAGCTACAGTGCGCGGCGCGGACGTCACGACCTGGAAGCTGTTGGCTGGTTCGTGCAGCAATTGGACGTGCATGATCTCCAGAAACGGAATCGAGCAGCTCAGAATGTCCTGCTCGCTATCGATATCCTCTCGCCACTATGCAGCAATTTGATACCAAATATAAATACCAGAGCCGACTTATAGTTGCAAGTGATCAAGATTTGGAAAAGCTCATACCTGCAGCCTCGAGAGCGTAGAGTCGACTTCGCACCAGATGCGTCTCGCGATCCCCAACTTCGACGGCGTTGTTACTGGTGGCGGCGGCGGTGGTAACTTGCTACGAGTATCCGCTGCATCACTTGTCGCCTTCATCTTCTTGCCATTCGCTTTCTTGAGGCTACCAGTACAGACTTTCCGATGGCGCCGCTCGGCTGCGCGGTCCGTGGCCCACGCGCTCTGGCACTTGACGCACTTCCTAGGGTACGACGGCTCTACTAGCTTCTCAGCGGCATTTGAAAAGGAAGCTGCGCCAAGGGGGAAGACACGTTCCTGCCTCCTGCTATTGCTGTTACTGGAGCTGCTGTTGGAGCCTTCGGACGGGAACTTCCAGAGGAAGCCGCCAATGCCGTGCGAGTCGTCCACCACCACCTCGTCGTAGCGCTGCTTGAGGTGGCTGCGCGCGTAGTGGTGGACGAGCAGCTCGTCCTGTGTGTCCATGTCTTTCATGCCTCCTCTTGGGTGCTTGCTCTCTTTGCGTTTGGCGGTCAGCTTCTTTCTATTTGGCTCGTTGAGTTCTTCCAGGGCTTTCATTCATCACAGGCACACACAGACTCATTGGCGCATTGGCGCCTTTTCGCGGGAGGCGTCGACTTTATGGAATCAAAATCGACAAAATGGACAATAACTCGACACTGATGTATACTTACGAAAAAAAGATCCTGTGCTAGTGTCGACAGATTAATTGACTGACAATCGAGTCCAATGACTTTCCATGTTTCATTCAACGAGAAATGACTCGGAACTGAACGACTGCAGCTCGTTCGTGAACGCTGCTGCAGTCTGTACTTGGCAGCCGATCTTCTCAACCCCGTCGAGCCATTCGTCCAGGTTCACGCCGCTCTCGAGCGCCACTCCCTCTTTGAGCACGGTCACTTGGTAGCCTTTGTCGAGCGCCGATTGGATGCACACCTGGAGACTCGTCAAGGTTGAGATCCCAAGCACCACGATGTGCGAGACGCCCATGTTTCGCAGCGTGTAGTCAAGGTTCGTAGACTCGAACACACTAGTGAGTATTCAAACAAACATGTACACTCAAGTTACTTTAGTACTCTCCAGCATTTTCATCAACATGCAGCTTGTGACATTGGCTGGTGTCGACTTACTTGATGCCCGTCCGTGGGATGACAATGTCATTGTCGCTCGGGGTGATCCGCGTGAGGATCTTGGCGCCAAAGCCCGCCTTAGCGACGTGGATGCTTGCGTGCTTGTGCGCGCGGCTACGGTCCCGTCCGTCACGCGTCGCGCTCTCCACCACCGAGTACACCACTTCGATACCTTCGCTGGCTCGGCTCGCGAGCAAAACGTCCTGGATCGTGGGTACCATGACCGAGTTGATGCGCTTGTAGTACGCGAGGTCCACATTCGCGTGCGGTTCGAGGCACTTCTCGTTCTGGTGCAGACAAAAGTAGTTCTGGACGTCCATGATCAGCAGCGCCGTGGTCATCGGACACCAGTGGTTCGTCACGACTTCGCTTCTTGCCCTTTCACCTCCGGTACTGATGCTGTCTTGGTTGTCAGTGTAGCAAGAGCTGCTGTAGCAACTATTTTCGCTATTACTGCTGCTGTTGCTGACACTTCCTGACTCGACAGAGGATGTCTCATAGCTGGACTCGACAAAGGACGCTTCTCGTGGTGATGGCGGTACAATAGCAATCGCGACCCTTGGTTTTCTCTTCTCGGAGCGCTTGAAAGACGCTCGAGGGGTACTCGACGGCGTCGACAACATGGTCGAGGGTCTCGAAGAAGACTGCTGATGCTGCAATCGACTTCGCAGCTGCTTGGTTGCCTCGATCTGTTGTTTTTCCATCTCCTCTTTCCGCTTCTCGGCCAGCTCTCGTTGCACCTTCTGCTTGGCGGTTCTTTCAATCGTTTCCATCACTTGAGCAGCCGCGTTGGCACCGAGGAACTTGATGGTCAAAGCAAACTCCTGGTGATCCAAGTAGCATCTGCGGATGTGGTCAAACACCACCGCGGCTTTCGCACGCGAGATCATCACTGCCGGAATGTGAACCGATGCCAGCTCGTCGCTGCGTCGATTGCTGCCTGCGTCCATCACAAACGCTGCATTTGGGTCCTCCTCTTCCTCTTTCTTCGTGTTCGCAACGATCACTGCAACCGCTCCGGCGTCCTGCGCGTGTCGCACCTTTGTCACAAAGTCGCACACGCCGCGCTCCATCACGGCGATCTTGCCGGTCACGATCGCCGCATTGCGCAACGCGAGGTGACCCGTGAGCGGTTGCGCGATCACCGCCTTCGCGTAGACATCTCTGCCTTCGCACACATGGTGAGCACCAAAGTCTGCGAGTGGACAGTAGCTGAGCTCCTTATCAACCTCGATGAACGGCCAAAACATCCTCGAGTCGCTTGCTCACTCGCTGCCTTCCCTTCTGGTTCGCGGTAATGACGACGACAGAGACAACGATCTCACGATGGACTGACTTGACTGATTGAGTGGGTGTCTGTGACCTTTCAAGATCCAAGGCACAAATCACACATGAACATATCCTATTGGACTGTGAAGAGGCTCTTGGACGAAGAGCCTGGCTGACAGACCAGTAGATGATAGACTGACAACATGCTCACCACGAGTCGCGCGACTCTTTTGATCCCGTCCTCAAATGCTCTCTATGGGGAGAACTCAATTCTATTTATCACCACTAGCAGCAACAGCACCACATTCAGCTCATAGTCAGCATCTGATTGTCAAACATGAACTGCTACTCACCAGCGCTCGCCAATACGTCCATGAACATGCCGTCACCGCTGCAGCAACTCCAATCCTCGCCTGACTTCCTGCCGTCTATCTCGCCGAGCGTCGTATATTCTACCGCTCACGCCGCGTGGTCCGCGCTCGAGATGCAGATTTTCCACAAGGGACTCGTCGACTACCCGGTTGACAAGTACGACAACGTCACACGGTACATCAAGATTGCGGCGATGCTGCCCGGCAAGTGCGTGCGCGACGTCGCGTTCAAGGTCAAGGTGCTGAGCTTGTCCCACGAGAGCATGTCGATGAACCGCGACCAGTACGCGAAGCGCATGAAGATTGTGCCGTACCAAGAGGTAGGTGCTTCACGACTTGGTGGTGGTCATGCTTGTCTAAAACTATGACAGAACATGGTGTCTAACAATTTCCCACCAACAACTTCGCAGAACCCCTCGAAGTTCACATTCCCCGCCATGATCACAGTGGGCGACGACTCGGAGGACGCGCAGCTGAACGCGCTGCTGCAAGACAACATGCTGCTGATGAACACCATGCGCTCGAACCTGCTGAGCGGCAAGCTAGACGACAACACGGATTCCATGGGCAAGTTTCGGGACAACTGCAACACGGTGCTGAGCACGTACGTTGTGTCCTGTCTGTTTTTACTAGTGCTTGACGCTGGACCTTTCGTTATCTGAGCCTTTTGTTGTTTCTTCTTGCTACCTGCAGCTTGGGCGATATCTGCAACTCGATTCCGCCGCTCCCCATCAAACTGGACACGTCGCTGCTCCAAAGCGCAAACAGCAACGATCAGCAGCGCGACTTATGAGGGGGGAGAGAGAGAGAGAGAAAGAGAGAGAGTGATAATTGGATATGAAAGGGTCAGCAAATAGGCAGCAGGCAGTAGGGAGGAAGGGTGAGAAATGGTGTGTGTATCATGTATTGGGAGACACGTACATATGCTCTGGTTTCAAATTCAAACTTATCCAGAAACGACCATCCGTCAGTCCACCCGTGCTGCTCCTGCGTCCTGTTTCGCGCTTGGTTGTGGTCCTGAGTCCTTGGAATGTCTTCACTTTCTCATCGCTACCATAAAGCGGAAATCTCGAAGCGCTCTACCTTCTGCTCGACCGTTTGCGGTCGCTCGAGCGGTCACGGCTTCGGCTGCGCTTCCTGCGGTCGTCACAGTCTCGATCGTCGCGCTCGCTGCGACTGCTCTTCTCCCGCTTTCGGTCTCGGCCGCGCTCACTCGAGCGATCTCTGGCTCCCCTGTCTCTGCTGCGACTTCTTCTTCGTGAGCCATTGTGATCATCGCTACCACGCGAACTGCTCTGCGCTTTGCTTCGTGATCGGCTGTTGTCGTAATCGCCATCACGGGACGTTCGGCGGTCGCGACTGGAGCTTCGGCGGCGGTCACGCGAGTCGTGTTTGCTGTTGCTACGACCGCTGTCGTCTTTCGATCGACGTGGAGATGAGGAGCGCGACGAGCGTCTGTCTCTCTGCTTGGATGACTCCTTGCTGCTGCTCGCTTCCGTGTGGTTCAGCCCCGAATGGCGCGGTTTGCTGCTGTCTTCATTACTGTGGTTGCTGGGCTTGACACTTTGCTGCTGCGAGTTGTTATGGTGCTTCTTCTTGTGCTTCTTCTTCGCCTCACCCGGGATCGGCGGTCGGATCGTCGCGCCGAGTCCGAGCAGTTTGTGGCGCGGCTTTGGCTCCGCGCTCTTGTCGTCATTGTCCACATTCCCTTTCCAGCCCATGCCGCGGAGCAGCGCGGCGCCAAAATCCTCGATCGGTACCATGTCATACGCCACGCTGTGCACGTCCAGCTCGTCTGGACGCATCGATACGTCAAGACGGTACTTCTCGTTCACGTCCTCGAGCGCGTTCATGCCGGGCACGACGTTCTGGCGCAGGATTGGCGCTGTGGGCATGGACACGCTCTCGTCGCCCTTGGCATGACCTTTCTTTCTGTTCCTCTCTTGGCTCTCAAAGTTGAAGAGCTTGGCCTTGATCGCGCGCGTTTTCTCATCCTCTCCTAGCTCATCCTTCTTGTTATTCACTGGATCCCCACTGCTCTCACTGTTGGCACTAGAAGACTGCGCGGCCAGCTTGCCGTTCATCGGGATGACCAAGTTGGACGCATGCGACGATGATCCAGATCCAGACGCCGAGCCGCCATTCGCCTGGCTCTTGGCATCTGCAAGCAACTCCTTCGCAGCGCGCTCGTCGGCTGTGAGCATCGCCTCGTCATCTTTTACCGTGGATTGCTCCGCTTGTTGCGCTGATTTGCCGTCACCTTCGCGCTCGCCCCCCTCTTGCGTTGCAGCGCCAGCACCAGCAACACTGTCCTCACCTTTCCACTCGTTCGTCTTGATGAGCGGGATCACGAGCGCCTTCTTCACGTTGCCGTCTTTGTCGAACTCCACGGTCGCGCGCACGTTCGGGTCAAAGTCGGTCACGAACACTTTCTCCACCTTCTGCTTCACCGGCAACGCACTGGAGAACACGCCCGCGACACCAGACAAGCCCACGCCACTTGCACCACTTCCGCCAGCACTGCCAGCGCTCTGCAGTGCGGGCTTCTTGGTCTTCTTGAGCGCGAACCCGAGCTTCATCGTGCTGCAGGTGGGTGCGTCCTCGCTTCCTTGTGCTTTGCGTCTTGTGTTGGTGTGAGTTTCCTGAAGTTTTCATGGTTTCCTATTATTTTTGAAATTAGGATCCATACATTCACACAAAATCACTCTTTTTGGAAACATGCTGAAAATGCAGATTTGTGGCGCAAAAAAGAAGACCGCAACGAGATTCGAATTGTCGCAATCCTCTATCTCTAAAAATTACAATCCGTGGCGCTATACACAATACACCAGCTATACTGTTGCAAAGGGATTCCAATTTTATAGCTTGAATTGGCTTAAATATATTAGAATATCTTTCTACTTGAATGGAACTGCAATGAACATCATTGGTGCCAAGTAGTTTGAACCAGTAGTTACAAAGACTGAGCGTTTTGCACATACAGGCAACACTCTCAAATTGAAACACTCCAAATTCCAATCAAAAGTATGAAATTATAGAGGAAATCACCACCATTGAGGTATTAAAAGGTACAGTTTTTTTGCATTACCGTGGAAATCAACAAAGTTGCACTGCCGTACGTGTCGCGCATCGAGTGAAAACGCGTGTAATCCAAAAACACAGCGGCATCGGATTCAGGAGGGGGTTTTACCTCGACAATCCTCCCACCGCGCACACAGATTCCGCCGAAGTCCAGCTTGCTGATCTGCGTGAAGTGCACGCGGGCGTGTACGTGCGCGCATGCGCAACGGAGTGAAATGACCACCGCTCTGTGTATTTTGACTTAAGTAGCCATCACAGCGAAAGTTTGTCGATGCTGGCTACGAGCTCGTACATGCCGTCATCTAAGATCTGAGTGTGTCGCCAGCAGTTGCTAATTGTAGCTGGGGTTACTGACTCCCAAGTCTCCAGGGCCCAGCGCATTGCTAGGAGCACGTCTACATCGTAGACCTTGTTGAACTCACGGTTGGAGCTCACCTCTTTGCCAGCACGACCCAGAAAGTTGTCAAACCAGTCAACCACGTGGTGAGTCTGACGCTCCAAGACTTGTGCTTTGAACTGTCGAATAATACCTGTGTCTTGCAGCTGCAGACAAGCGGTTGTGTTCGGTGGAAGCATCTGCAGCGTGACGTTGGACAGCGGTTCGTCGTGTCGATGCGATGAGGCGTTGTCGAGCAGCAGCAAGACATGGCGATTCGCGGCGCGCATCGTATCGTTGAACCGACGCAGCCAAGTCTGAAAGAGCTGCGTTGTCATCCACGCCTTTGGTGTGCTGGAGTAATCGAGTCCCAACTCAGCGCCGCTCCGTCCTCCAAAGCACCGAGGCTGACGACTCACACCGGCGAAGAGAAGTGGGAGCTTTGTCGTTCCGTCTGCGTTACACGCAATCGCGACAGTGATCCGCTTCTTTGAGGCTTTGCGCCCCTTGATTGGCTGTGCGGTGATCGTTTTGGACGGCGGAGCGCAGTAGAAGAACGCACTTTCGTCAAGGTTGAAGACGTCGCGCTTTGCGAAAGCTTGCGTTACTCGCTGTAAACTTGTCCTTCCCGCTTCTACGACTGTCGAATCAACTGATGTAGCCTCTCCGCTCACACGCTTGGACGTCAGGTTGTGTCGGCGCTGGAACTTGCAAAGCCATCCTCTCGAGAAGTTCATTGCTTGAAGTGCCTTGTCTGCTGACTCTGGTGCGGCGGCGACGATCTCCTCTCGGATTTTGGCGGCCTTTCCTCGAATCGTTGCGCAGGTCACAATCGGTAGCTGCCAGGTCTCACACGCCTGGATCCACTTCAGCAGATTCTCTTCGAGCGCTTTGCTGCACACACGCCTGTTGGTCTTGACGGTTGGCCTGATCGTGGTGCCTTCTGGCGGTAATTTTAGAGCTCGATGCAGGGTCATTCGCGACGGCGCATGAAGGAGTTTGAACGTGGCCACTGCCCACTCCACAAGCCCCCGGTGTAACGGGGTACACACGTTGGGTTACACCGCAGTAACCCAACTCCTTGCCGAACACATTTCGCGCAATTGCGTTAAGGCCGAACCAGAAGTTCGTGCCCTTTACGGTTTTCCCACAAGCTGCGTACTTACGACAGCGAGAGCCAGCCTGCAAGGCGGCTTCTTTCATTGGTCATAATTACAGATTATTGTCCAATTGAC
>JALBZD010000957.1:0-12862 GCA_038050675.1 Globisporangium cylindrosporum
GAATTTTTGGCACGATAATCGCCTGTGCAATTTGTGCCCTCTGCGTTACCGAGTGAGTTTTGGACACTGCCAGCGCCAGTCTTGCTGTCAGCGCTTTCACGCATCCCTTCCAGTTGGCATCGTGTGTATCCCTTGAGCCAACTTGCACTCCTAAATATCGGCACACGTCGCCCGCTGGCAGTATGGGAATCCCGTGGTTTGATGCAGCCTCCACATCGCAATTTGGACTCATCATTACTCCCACGGACTTCTGCAGATTGACCTTGAGCCCAGAAGCTGACCCAAAACTCCTCAGCACCTGAATCACTTCGCCTATTGACGTACTGTCTTGTACGTAAATTGCGGTGTCGTCTGCATATCCGCTGAGCTTTAGTTCTGTTGTCGTCGATCCCACTCCTAGCCTTACGCCTTTGATGTCTGGGTGTGCCTCAATGAGTCGGTATAACACGTCGAGGGCGATGATGAAGAGCAACGGTGCAAGTGGACACCCTTGCCGTATGCCACAGGTTACATTGATCACGTGTGACAGGAAACCGTTGACCAAAAATCTGCATATGGTGTCTTGATGCAGCGACTCCACCATTTGCACAAACTTCTCTGGAAAACCATATAGCTTCAACACCATCAGTAGGAAAATTCGGCTCAGTGAATCGTATGCTTTCGCGAAATCCAGTAAGAGGGCAATCGCTTTTGCGAGCGCCGGTTTTGTCCGTGCCAGCAATTTGAGTGCCGCAAATGTGTCAATCGTTGTGTGGATTGATCGCCCCGGCACGAAACCTGCTTGCAGCGGGTGCACAATTCCCGGCAGCAAGGGCCTCAGTCGTACAGCAAAAACCCTGGAGTAAATCTTGTAATCGGAGTTCAGCAGTGCAATGGGGCGGTGGTCTAACGGTCTGGACGCCGTTCGAGTCTTCTTCAAACAATGTATGTTCGCCTCCTTGAAAGAAGCTACGAAGTGGTTGGAATAACTGACATTTGGTAATCGAATAGATCCTTTCAAAATTAGACCATCTGGGGTGGTTGCTGAATCACAACCTACTGCGAAGCACTCTTCAATCTTTCTCACATCTTCCGTAGATCACATCGCTCACGGTTTTTGGCTGGAATGACCACATTGCAGCTGCTCAGAGTGTGTCCTAGCGAGGCGGTTCGATAGCAGAGAGATCGAGATTGTGGGTACTTTGAAAAGTTCCGAGGAGCTTCTTAACGGCGGGAGAACGAGTCCCTGAGTCCCAAATGACTCACTCGGCAAGCGCTGAGCTGGATGTACTTTTGCGCAGCTTCGATTCGTTTCATACGCTAAGAACTCGATCTTCGACTTCAACTGCAGCTTTATATTTTTGTGTTGAGGCGCCTGCTGTATGCTCAGCGGACCTCACGGGGTAGAGCAGTGGCAGCTCTCGGTTTGATCCGATCCAGTTTCTTTCCGCTGACGCTGGCGACCCATCGAGCCAAACCGGTTCTTGCGCTGGTTGAGAGGACGCGCATCGTGGCGGTCAATCGCCGCCACCAAATACTCCAATTTTTCCGACGAGAAAAGCGAGACACGGTTGTCCAGGTCGGAAAGTCGGTCGACGAGCGCACTGGAGACGACCGCGTGGACGTAAGAACCGATGATGAATTGGAGCACGGCGTTTTTCACCGGCAGGCTGAGGTTTCCTCTGAGAGTAGCCTCGGAGATCGCAGACTCGAACGTCAACGTGGCTGCTGAGACGTTGGTCGTATTTGAGACATTTGCGGTGTTTGGCTGGGGAGGCGATGCGTCGCTATCAACCGCTTCACGGGTTTCGCTGTCGGTACTACCAGTGAAGCCACTCCCAGCTACTCCAGTGCGCGGCACCAACCTTGGGAAATGGCTTTTGCTTCCTATATCGTCTGGACTAGAAGCTGGCGTCCCGGTTGTTGACGGCGTCGATGTTTTCCAATCAGGAGTACTCTTTGATCTCCCATCATCTCCTCCATCTTCCTCACCGCTTTCCCGACCTGGATACCGCCACGTCGGCTCTACGATATACGCGTTGATGAAGCTCGCGATCGCAAACACGCGCGTGTACAATCCAGGCACGCCAGGTATTCCACAGCCGTACCCCGAGCTCACAATCCCTGCCAGGTAATCCTTTCCGTTGCTCCCAGTCACAACGAGCGGACTTCCCGAGTCGCCAGTACACGCGTCTTCCTCATCACTATCATTGCTGCCACTCTCACTCCTCCCACCAGCGCAGAGGAAGCTATCATCGACGTCTGGGAGCACTTTCGCACAAGACTTGCGCGACCAAAGCGGCAACGAGAGGATACGAATCGATGGCGATAGGGTTGAAGTACTCGGAGACGCTGCGCCGTAGCCAAACATCGTGCCAACCACGGAATCGTTAAAGTCGACTGAGTTGTCGAGCGCCACGCTCGGCGCATACGCTGCTGCCTCCAATTCCAGGATTGCGGTGTCGAAAGAGTACGCAGTTGGCGAGCCGTAGAGAGGGTGGACGCGCACGCTCAGCACTTTGATGGACTCAGTGTCGCTCCCCGAAGATGCCGATGAGCCTACAGAGACCCAGTTCGCGAGCCCCTCGGACACGCAGTGCGCGGCTGTGAGCACAAAAGTCGGCGCGACCAAGCTACCACCGCAAAAGTTGTGGCCGTGCTTTGAAACGCGCAGACCGACTACGTACCGCTGTGAACTCAGAAGCGTGTCTGAAGGTTGTACCTGCGCTGTTTGCTTGGGATTCATTGGACGTGCTGCACCGAACACTGGCGCTGGCTTCGGGCGAGTCCCAAACGAGTAGCCGTCGGCAAACGCTTTGATGAACCGCATCGCATCAAACACACTGACGTAGAAGTGGCTTGACATCGGGTCTGTGGACTGGAGCTCATCGTGAATCGGTCGTTGTGTTGAGAGCTGAAGCCCGACCAGCTGTGTCCCTTCAGTGCCTCTATGAAGCAAAAGGGAGCTTGTCGACGACTTCGACAAGGCTTTGTGAGCGCTTAGATCATCGGTGCTCGTACTCTGAGGTCTCGTGCATACCAGTCCGCTGAAGTCAGTCTCTGATTCATGTCCGTCTTTCAGCAATCCAGGCGTACACGCTGAGATATCTTGTACTTTCTCGGGATGCCACGTTGGTCCGTCGAAGTTCATTCTTATAGCGCGATTGCCGGGAACTTGAGTCGCGTCGTCCAAGTCGATCCACTTGCTCAGAGTCATGGAGGAGTCTAGCTGGATCAGCGCCAGGTTGTAGCGGCTGATGGGCTGTGACCTGGAGTACTTGGGGTGCGGGAACACCTGGTACGCGTTCTCGATCTTCACGCGTTCACCTCTGCCGAAGACTCTTCCTCCAAATGAGATGCTGGAAATCTTGTGGCTCAGCGCACATAACGCAGTCGTCAAGATGAACTTTGAAGCGATCGCAACACCTCCGCAGTCGAGTGTGTCCGTTCTCCTCTTGTCCTCGTGTCCACCGTAGAAAGACACTGCGGCACTGCTCACTTGGGACCAGCTGTCGTCCACCGAAAAAACCGTCTTGCTCCACACGACAGTGGTGTTCGACACAACGTCAAGAAAGCGGCGGTGGTGAGCAGCTGACAGCTGAATGAACGCCTGAGAGACGTGTTTTCCCACCTGAAGATGCATTTTAGAACCAACGGAGAGCCCAAGGAGCATAGAGTCTGACCCGAAAGTCGCAGCTGCGCTCGTGAACGGAGTTTCTGGGATGCTCGCTGAGTTTGAGATCGGCTCGGTCGAGTCTAGGCATTGCAGTCCAGGTACGAGTAGTCTGGTATCGTCGGTAGGCTTGCAGACTGACGGGTTCTCTGTGGCGAACGAGTTGAAGCTGAAGGTTTTCTCGCTTTTCAGAAGCTCTGGGTCGTAGATGTTCAACTGGATCTCGCTCATGTCGATCCCCTGTGGGGGTAAAGACGTTGCCACACTGAACGGTACTGCTGTTGGTGAGGCAGCGTCTCGCTCCAGTTCGACCACCACGAGCGAACACGCGAGAGCACTTCGACTGCAGACCACATTAGTATCACTGGTCTCTTGCTTGTAGAAATCTCTCTCAAGCCACAAGTGACGCACAGAAGCTTGGTCGCCATTAGCGAAAAGAGCCCATGACACTCGGCTTCCTGATGGCGGTGGTAGATCGTCGGTACTGAACCACTCCGCGTTCGCAACGAGGAAGCGCGGTGCTATCAGAACTGCGACAGCGATTGCTCCGACGCTCGAGTTGGGGCTCGATGACAGCAGCGCATAGTTGGATGGGAGATGCGATTCCATCGCTAGCGCCAGTGCTGGACCTTCCACAGTGTGTTCAGGCACACTCTCAGTGGCAGAGGGGGAGGGGGAAGACGAGGAATCTCCATTCTGCTTAGGGTGAGCGACGTTGACTGGCGGTAGTAGATTTACTGAAATGGTCGGCTCTGACACATTTCTGGGCTCTTGAAGATCGACGGCAACGCCAAATGAAGAGCTTGATATATCCTCCGACTCAGTCACGTGCATTTCATCCCCAATGCTTGAATTCGAGCCGGTGCTCTCTTCAGCTTGGAGTATCGCTTCTTGGACGAGAGACGAGGCCTTTGCTGTTACTAGCCTTACAAGCGATTTCCGAGTGCCGCTAAGACTGCACGATACTCTTGAAGAAGAAGAAGAAGACGGGGTTGTCGATGCCAATGATGACGAGACAAAGCCGTAGATGTACTTGTGATCATCGAGTACTCGTGTCACGATTCTGCCATTTGAGGAGTCGCTGGAAGAGGATCTTTCACATGTGTTCATGTCACTCCACTGCTCGAGAATGCACACGGTCGCTTCTTCTTGAGTCGGCACCAGTACTGCACCTTTCACTTCGTGCTCTTCTTCACCACAGAGTTGTCGCGGCACGATGGTGGCGCTGAATTTATTCAGAACATGAGTAACAGCATCTGAGTCAATTGATTCCTCCTGGTGGATCGTTTCAACGCTGAATCCCTGTAGCCGCTCGCTTGGTGCTGCCACGTCATCTAGGATCTCTTGAGTCGTGAAATGGATGAACGTGCTCTTGGCATCGACCTGACTCTCCAAAGACGCCATCGCAAAGCCAGATATCGAAGTCTTACACCCAAATGTGCTTGTTGTCGCGATCCTGCGCTGAATCACCACTGCTCCGCTAGAGTTCTCCGTTATAAGCACAACGGTCGTCGCTCTCTCTGCGCATTGCGCCGTCACCAGTGCGAGCCGCGGCATCATCAGCACACCATGGCACCACACATGGTCACTCTCATCACCTGCATCAACAGCGGCAGCAGCGCTCCACAGAGCTGTCAATGCCGTATAAATCAGGATCGCAGTGGCGCGGCGCTTGGGCATGGCTGTCGTTGTCGATCACTCACTGCTGCAGCGTTCGTCCAGGACAGTCGGATGATCTGAGGACAGAGGCCGGTGGTCGCGCATGGACGTCTTTGCCTCAAGTCGCTCGCTCGCGTGAGAGAGCTGCGCTTATAGGCGCACACGTACTCACGCACGCGCACTCGCAGTCGGTCGGTCAATCGGTGGTCAACAGCATTATGGGGAGCTACAAAGCCACAAGGCGAGTCCTCGCGCCAGAATGCATAGAGCGCACGCGCGTGGCCTGTTTGCGTGAGAGTTCAGGTGACTGGCATCATCACAAGACATAAGCAAAGAAAGGGCATCAAACGATCGCTTGTGTACCTATTTATTGTGCATCAAAACGTTTTGCAGACGTATTTTAATATTTAGCAAGTGTTTATTTTGATCTGTATATATCCTGTATATTATGCATAAAGATCGAAAATATGCTTTTCGAAAGGCTGGATTCATTGACAGGATTGGATCAAACAGATCTGCTTCAATTAACGGTCAGTAAATCTCTTAAATCAATGCATCTAGGGAATCACCAGTTCAAACAGAAAAAATGCATGGGCAGATATCTGTGTGGCTAGCAGGCGAGGGGTGCGCAACTGATGCTGAAAGAGCACTTCAACTTTCAAGCAAGCGTACAGTAGCTTTTGAAGCCGATTGCGATTTGCTCAAGCTCGTCATGTAGATCCTGCGTCGTCGACCAGATCCTCCATGTAAAATGACACACGAAGCCTTCACATGTACTAATATGAGTTAACTTATGAATCAGACGAGGCGGTGCACGCAAAGAAAGACCAGATCTTGACTGAAACTGAACTCATTGATCAAGTGAATCCCATCCAATCAACAGGCGTAATGATTCCATTTTTTGCTTCTTCTCGTGTGTCACACAACAAAGGATCAAAAGGCCGAGCAAATGCGCAAACTCCATCATAACTATTGCTACACTTAGACGTGAATTGTTTTCTTGTATGACTCTTTAAACGACACTCTCTGACTCTAACTATTACAATAAATTACAACACGTACGCATGCATCCCTTTGGAATTTTCACTTGCTCCTCTACATGCCCTGACAGCAGTTAGTGTACAAGTCGGTCTTCGACTCTTCGCGCTCCTTGGCAAAGCGGTTCTTGCGCTGGTACAAGGGCTTGGCGTGGTACTTGGCAATCGTTTTCATCAAATCCGTCATGTCTCCGGACGAGTAGAGCGTGATGCTCGTCTCCGCTGCTCGGATCTCCTGGCTCTTGCTCGCCCACACGCCGCCGACCATGGTGTAGTCTCCGAGCAGGTAGTTCAAGATCGCATCCTGCAACATATCGGGTGTGTCTGAAGCGAGCTTCACGACTGAAAGCTGGTGCTCGTCGGCGCCGGTCGCGCTGTGAATGATCTCGAACGGCACGCTGTCCTCGTCGAGCGATGTTCGCAATTCTGCTGGAGTTTGGGATGCTGCTGACGAGCTGCTGCTCGTGTGCGTCGCAGTCCCCAACGTCGTCTTGGTCTGCAGTGGACCGACAACCTTGTTCGGGTCCAGCCAATTGCACCCCGCGACGTAGCTGTTGATGAACGCTTGCATGTTTGATACGTATCCGTAGATGCCTGGAACTCCTGGAGTACCACAGCCGTTGCGGCCAGTACTCACAACACCAACCAGCACGGGCTTCCCATTATGATAGTACACCAGCGGACTTCCTGAATCTCCTGTGCAAGCATCACGAGCAGGTTGGCCGCCCGCACAGAGCATGCTGTCGTCAAGCTCTGGAAAGTACTTTGCGCATGCATCTCGGCTGTAGAACGGCAGCTCGACGGAGCGCATGACAGGCGAGAGCGACGTGCTTTTCGCACTGTTAGCGCCGTATCCGTACAACGTGAACTCTGTCGACGACGTATCGAAGCTCAACGCATTGTCGAGCTGGATCGAAGCTGGGTACGCCTGAATCTCCAGTTCGATGATCGCGACATCGTACGAGATGCTTGATTGCTTCCCGTACATCGGGTGGACGATCACTTTGCTCTGCTTGATCGGGATCAACTCCGCCTCCGTGCCCGCGGATACTTTCGACCCGACCGAGACGTACTTTGCCTCGCCGCCAAGCACACAATGAGCGGCAGTGAGTACGTAGCTCGGCGCGATCAAGCTGCCGCCACAGAAGTTCTGGCCCGACTTGTCCTTGCGAAGACCGACGACAAAGCCGACACGCGCGTCGGCAGGCATCAAATCGAAGTGAAGGCTACCAGTGTACCCAGGGTCGTCCACTGGTAGAATTGGATCAGTTGTCTGCGTAGTCTGAAAGCTCGCTTCCGGTAGAAATTTTCTCGAGCTCTGCCCTCGCCACGTATGGTCCACGCTGATGCTGTCAATGAACGCTTTCGAGCTTGGCGTGGCGACGCGGGCGTAGCAACTGTCTGGGATTGACGAGTCGATCCGACTTGGGCAGGTAGTAGCACTGCCAACAACAGCGTCAGTGGCACTGCTCCTCACTCTAGAGCAGGCACTCGTAGCGATACCCAGTAGAGCGTTCTCATTTGAAAACGCTGCGATGAGTCCGGTCCCAGACACTTCTTTTCCCGATAAAGTCTTCAAAGTCGAGCACTGGATGATTTCCTCAGGCACTGCTTTACCACTGCCGCTGGCGCTACTGGACTTAGACACCTTCGAGTTATCAGTCGTCGGTGCTCCATGACCACAGAGGATCGAGGTGTCGAGCGGGGAAACCGAAATCAACCACGAGTACTTTGTTGTATCTGCTGCTGGTGCTGAGGCCACAAGCGTCTCGGCGTCCACCTCCAAGAATGCTGGATTGCTGCTGCTGCTGCTCGTAGTACCGCTGCTAGAGGTATCTGTGGTCTCATTTTGGGGCTGAAGGATGTTATCATGCAGCTCCAGCCTGGTCGGCAAGAAGTAAGACATGCCACCGAGCTCGATCAGACCGAGGTCGTTTGTCTCGTTTGAGGCTGTTGCAGATTTGCCAAACTCGGGGTGAATGTACACTCTGCGCACGCTCATGGTGTCTTCGATCGTGTTCTTCGACGCGCGCTGGTCGAGTCCGAGACGCACGTGCAACACGGTCGAACTCGCTATGCAGGATGCACTGGTGAGCACAAACGCTGGTGCAATGAGCACGCCATTGCAAAGAGTAGCTATGTCACCACCGTCACTCACCAGAATAGCATACGTCGATGCTATAGGCGCGTATGATCCATCTTCTGCTAGAACGGTCTCATGATTGATGTTGCCTGTGTTGAGCGGCTCCTGATTCCAGAGCGTCGTGTCCTGGGTCTGGTTCCGGATCCAGTCTTCCTTCGCCGCGAGAAATGCAGCCTCGAGGAAGAGGCCGCCCATGCAAATCGGTCCGTAGCACTGTGGAAGTGCAACCAGCTTGCTGTCATGAAGCAGGAAACCCTGCGAGAACACACTGATGTCTTGGCGATCACGCTCCGAGCCCATTGCCAGGCACCACGCGAAAGGGACCTCTTCGTTGTGGTACACATTGCAACTTGTCGTTGGTAGGCGCACGATGCTCTTGGTCGTGATAATCTGATCTGCACGCTGGGAGGTGAAGAGGTTGTCCATAGCCACGAGTTCCCAGGATTCGTCGGTGGCTTGGAACTCCTTCGGTAGGCTCCTGGAGATCGCAAGTGGGGTCATCTCTGTGATCGCGTTCTTGAGCTCAATGATCGCGAGGATCGTGCTGTAGTCTTGATGGTACTCAACGCTCGCCACGCTGTACAGTCGACTGTCGTTGGTTTTGTTGCCTTCACCAACAGAGACAACCACTTGAGGATCCAATAGAATCCCCAAGCACCGACCGTCTGCGATCATGTACTTTGGCGCGATGAGGACGCCAACACAGCCCTGGAGCTCACCGTATTCCTCCGTGGTGTTCTGCACAACGAGCGCTGCAAATGAGCTGTAGGCCCCCAATGACGGTAACTGCGTCGTCCAGTTTCCGATGAAATTTAGTGGCACGCCTGGCTCGCTTGAATCAGTATCAGCACCATCGTCGGATGTATCTTCCAGCCCTGAACCTTGAGAGCCTCGTAGAAAGACGACTTCGTCCTTCGATGATGATGAAGTCGAAGAAGCAGATCTGTCGTTAGAGCTTGATGACGATGACGGCGATAACCGCAACGGATCAGCAGCAGCTGCAGATGATAAAAACTGTTCTTCTCCAGGGGACACTTTGCCGACTGCCGCGATCGCTGTTGAGTCATCGAATCCGAAGTCGAGGAAGCTGTGATCAGATTCCAGAGAGCTCGCTGACGATGACGACGCTGATGAAGATGAAGATGATAACGCTGATGTCAGTGTGAGATGCGGCAGGATGAAGTCGAGGACGCTTGAAACGTACACGAATGCCTGGACTTCTTCACCACATGGGTCGGACTTGGTCAGACGAAGCCCAGCGACACCAAGACGATCGCTGTCTGTAGTGCGGACGACCACAGGGCTGCCGAGCGCTGTCTCCACGGAGCTCACACAGCCGATAACACTCGATGCCGATGACGATGATGGTGACAGGGAGGGTAACTTGACTCCACTTTCTTTTTCTATTGTGCCATTACGAGAGCACCAAACAGTCTCGTCGCCACTGAAATCTGGAGAACCAGCACAGGAAGCTCGAGAAAAGTCGGGTCTCGCAGTCCACTCCACGGCGTCTCTGTCTCGCACCTGGATCTCCTGGAAACTGGATCCTGGGGATGTTGTTGTCGCTGCTGGTGTTGTTTGTTGAATAGATGGGAAGCTGGCAATTGGCCACTTTACGTCGTCGCCTTCAGCGTCCAGGAAAATGAGCGCTACGTTGTTCCCGAGTGCACGCGTCGCATCATATTGCGGATGCAGCAAGACGCTGCGCTTCTTCATCTTCTGGTGGCCAGTTGCTGCTACTGCTGAAGAAACGTCCACAGTCACGAGTTGTGGGCTGAGCGCACAGTGTGCAGTCGTGAGCACGACAGTCGACGCGAGCAGCACGCCTGCGCAGCGTTCCCTGCCGAACCTGCCGCCGTCGAAGCGCGCGATCGCCAGATCACCCGTTGTCTCGGTGTCCGTGTCTTGCGCTGTCGCTACAAATGCTGTGAGCGCGGCTGCGACGAACGCAAGCCAGCGCCGGCGCGCGCTTGCGGTCCACCACATCAGCACGAGCGTGTGGACGAATCGCGCTTGCTGCTGTGGAGAGCGCGCAGTATGCGGAATGCGGTCACGGAGGCGGTCACGGAGGCGGTCACGGAGGCGATTGACTGTGAGTTGACCGGCGGACTGACTGCACGCGAGCGAGCGAGCGACGTCGATGGGATGGTCCGCCGCCGCATTTGCTGTGTGGGCTGGCTCTGCGCGTGACGGAGCGTAGTCTCTGCGCGCGTCAACCCGCGGGAACGTCCAGATGGCGGGCGAGCGCACATGGCCACCTTGAAGGGTGAGTCTTCAGTGTCTTAACAGATTTTGTACATCCTATATAAAGGTATTACATAGCTTATATCATTGTTTTGGTTTATTTGAAAGGATATACATATTTTAGGAAGGTATGCGAAGGCTGGGTCCGCGATGTCAAGAGAAGAGACCTTGCTGGCTGACACGATCACCTCGTCCAAATTCCACTGCAATTTCTGGCCAAAGAAACTAACGCTCCTGCTTCAAATTGACGACGCTCATACGCACGCTCATGCGTAGCAGATAACGAGCGAATACCTTAGTCTGCGGAGCATGCGAAGCAGGTAGGAGCTGCTGCTTTTTGCGGATCCACTTGACTGACGCCGAGGGCACTTCACTGATTTCTTCAACTGGCTTTCTTTTGATAACGCAAACTCGTTGCAGCCAAATACATTTCTTGCAGTACAGTCATACCTCTCATTAGTGACTACCGTTCAAATGTAATAGCTTTATTATTTGATCGCGATATTTTGAAAAACTGTTTATTGTGATCATCCACTTTTGGCGCACAAATCACAGTCAAAACGCAAAGAGAAGAGCGCCAAATACACACAAGATGGCGAAAACAACGACACGCGTTCGACTAACGCGCGAACAGAAGCAATAGCTGTGCGTGCACCACCAAGAGCACACCAAAAAGTCGCTGCGTGTGCTGTGCAAGTGGGCTGTCACCGCTTTTCAGCTGCGGCATCCGCCGGCGTACTCGACCCTCATCGCTCTATTTAAGAGTTCGGGTGGCGACGACGCGAGAAGCACGGAGACGAAGATGAGTCACCGTGCCCCCCTGCCCACGACTAAAGCGTGAGTTAGTGCAGTGGATCGCCCGGTGCAAGACGAAAATGGTGCCGATTGTTACCTACGCTGCGATCCACGAAAAAGCAAGAAAGATTCGCGACGACATTACCAAAGACGCCAGCGCGACGGCCGGAAGTGCACTTCTGCAGCTGTCCTTCTCAAATGGATGGCTGTAGAAGTTCTTGATCCGTCATGGACTCAAGTTGCGCCGCCTGCATGGAAAAGCAGCGTCTGCCGACGCCGAAGCTGTCGATTGCAGACGCCTTGCTCTGCAAAGCGTGGCAGCGGGGTACGAAAAGAGAGACATGTTTAACATGGACGAAACTGTTTTTTCTATTGCGTTGTCCCCACAACCTTTGTCACCAAAAACAACATTTCTGTAAGAGGGTGCTGTTCACAACAGCCCCTCAAACACGGCACACACGCTTGAGCGCCTTGCGGAAGCGTTCTCGGCTCGGAGGGAAGGAGACTTGAACACTTGAAGGTAAATTTGAAACTGAATTGAAAAGCTGTTATGGTTCCTGTTGCTACTCCTAATTAGCCTCAATGGCTCCTAGAGGTTTTATGAATAAAACCTACACATGCAGATATAAACCTACTAAAATGATATATAAAACCTTGGGTACACTGAGGTTCAACCCATAGACCTTGAACTTGAAGTCCTGTGGAAAGTTCCCTGCGAAGTGATTAGCTCGCGCCATCACTTCAACCCCTAGTGACACGTCGCGTGCGTCACCAGCGAGGTTCCCCAAAGCAGGAACCATCATTCTGTACTGATTAGTACATGTGAGGAACATTCTGCACTGATTAGTACAGAGAACCTTCGTGACGTCATCAGATGATGCCACACGTGCATGCAGGGACCTGTTGTACCGTAATCCCTATGTCCTTTGCCTCCGCAATGCACGCTGAAGGTGGTGTGCACCACACTAGATCTGGGGACAGGTTCACCTCCATGTAGTGGCTAGTTTAACCCATATCATCATCACTCCGACCCTCCGACGTAGCCTATCTGTACCAAAATAATGGTACACCGAATAAAAACAGTACATTTTCTGAGTTAGGGGAAAAGAGCGAAACAAAGTGATTTGCAGGCAGCCGTGTGGTTCTGTGTTGTTTCACAGGCGCAACGACAAGGCCTGAAACGTCCTGGTTTGCGAGAAAAGGGCAAAAAACAGTTCTATGCAAAAAGCACAGAACAAAGGGACAGGAGCCATGTGCGCTCTTCATGGCAAATTCAAAAGTGGCAGCAGTTTTCCAAAGTCGGGGTCCATTAAAAAGAGCACTCGATAGTTT
>JALBZD010000958.1:0-12855 GCA_038050675.1 Globisporangium cylindrosporum
CCAGTTGGTTGTGGACGACTACCTCGGTCCGCCGCGAGTAGCGGAAGCTGAGCTCCCATACCCGCTTGGCCACGCGCACGACGAACTCCTCGGTGATACCGCCGCTGGCTCGGCCGTCACGCTCAGCGCCATCCTGCCAAGCGTGCAGCAGCTGGCGGCTCCTCCAACGTCCAGAGGCGTGGATGCTCTATCGGTTTGTGTTCTCTGCCTGAACGGACGGACTCTAGGGATATTTTTTGGTACAATCTTCACACAACACGTGAGCAGCCTGTATGGCGGCTTGTGGTCGAGCGCGCGGTGGCGGCGTCGGTATCTGAAGACAATCCCAGACTGGTGGGCTTTTGCATAGATATTGTACGGCCCGCTTTGTTGAGCTCTGTGATGGGGAATCACTTCGGTCGCGAGGCGCGCTCATGACGCTCCGTGCGGCGCCCGAGAGCGTCGCCAGGAAGATTTCTGAGATCGAGAAAACCAGGTTAACAGCTGCTGGTAGCTACCACACCCGTCTCTACAATAAGCAAACGCCCAACTCGGATGTGCTGCAAATCGTGGGCCTTTTAAAAGTGCTGAAAGAAATGCTCGCGCAGGAAACAGAAGCCGTTCCAAGCACTCAACTTCAGCTTCAGTACAATCAATCCCAGTTGGCTAAACGCGATATGAGACTAGGACGTGAGTGACTCTGGGACCGCACACATGTTGAAGCTACAGTTGGGCGATTTCTCCAAGCTCAACTGTGCAACCATCTCCCGAATGTCAAGCTCTCAGCAAAGCCAAAGCCAAAGCTGCCGCAGACCACTCACAGTAGCAGGCAAGCAAATACACGAATGTCGGCAACGAAGAGCCATGGACGATGGACGCGAGCCGAGTACTCGCTCCTCCTGCGCGCGTGGCAGGAGATCGTTCAAGAAGGCGGCAGTGGCAGTGGAGTTGGGGAATCCAAGGCTGTCACGAATGCGCGTGTCTACCGCCGCTTCGCGGAGCTCACGAAGGGCATGAGCAAGCGCACGCAGAACGCCACGTACATCCAGAAGTCGGTGCTGTCATTCAACTTCAACTTCATCCTGCACTACAACTCCACGCGTGGGGCCAACGCCTGGGCCTCGCTCAGTCCCGAAGATCGCGATCAGGTGTACAACCGCGAGAAGACCATGTCGTACTACTTTGTGGACTTCGATCCAAGTATGATCGCGACCATGGCGAGCATCCAAAAGCAGCTCGCGGATAGCCCTGGCGGTAGTGGAGCTGCTGGAGCCACCAAGAAGCGTGGACCGAAGACAAAGGTCTCGAGAAGGGTTAGCAACACGAAGCAGGTGTACCACGCGACCATCGACGCCGAGTGCAGCGATGAGGAGGACGATAAAGACGACGAGGAAGAGGAAGGCGAGAATAGCAGCAGCTGCTGCTGGTACAGTTGCTGCTGTACCAGCAACAGCAGTGAGTACAAGTCTGGCTCATCGGTTGACCGAAGCGTGAAGAACAGAAAGAAGAGGAAGAACTCGAAGGCGAATCACAAAGCGGACAAGAGCATGCGAGTCGATCGATCTGCGGTGGTGGAACTCCTGGGTCTGTTCAAGAGAGGCGCTCGGGGCGTGGAGAAACTGCTGCTCACTGACAGCCAGCGCTACCGTCGCGATTACAAGCGCGTTCGACGGGAGGGTACTTCTTCGGTTGCGAAGAAAACAGCGCGGGGAAAGTGAAAAACTCAGACCTGCGCAGGCGAGTCAGCTGCCGCTGCCCTCGGAATCGTCGTAAACCAACGGAAGGACATATTGAGCAGGTGTATTTTTCTAGTGGGTGTGTGGGAGTCTGCGCAGTGGTCTCGAGTCAGGATGAGCTGTCGAGAAGTTGTGATTCAGACTGTTTGGTGGTTTAGTGCTTTCTGATTTTATTTCGTTTGCAGTGTGTGAATGCATGTTGTTATTCACCCGAGTTGCCACTCTCGCTTCTCTGTATCGATTAGTTTCATCCAAGAGAATTGATGCAAACTTGCTGCATCTACACACTTTTAGGCATTGGTCTGGCTTGGACTTGAGACGGACATGTGAAGTTGTATGCGGTCGGATCTTAAGGTTGAATACTATTCAATAGTCTAACGTGTGCCGCTGCAGTGGGAGAGTTCAACGGCCTGATCGTCGAAGTTCCTCTGTCAGCCAGTCGTTTGACTCACTCAAGCAAACCCAAGGAAACAAACAGAGCTGTCCACCTGTCAGAAAATCGGCAATGGAAGAAGTTCAGCAAGAGCAACCTGCAGAAGTCCGTGGCGACCGCCAGGGTCTCTCTCACAACGACTTCCGCGTCGAAGTCGAGTACGACAGCGACAAAGGGGTCATCTGGCTCGGCCACAAGAAGTCAAAGCAGTGATGGTACAAAGTTCCACGCCTCGATTATACTGGCACTCTGCCAGCAGCTCTTAGGCATAAAATATTTACTTGGCTTCTGTTGTGTATTTTGCGGAAGGCATCACTGAAAACACCACGAGTCTCAAGTGGTTCTGCTGAGTCTGTCGCTCTGATGAAAGACGGCGACGACTTTGTCCTCGACGTGAGTGTGAATCTGATGCTCGAGAGCGAGTGAATTTTGGAATCGCGCTATCGATTCTCTTTGCGGCGTGTTAGTGTGAGCGACGCAGAGGTCGACGATCTGCGCACCCAACTCCAGAGAGCTCGTGACGGGATCCAGGAACTTGAAACGCTCAGCCAGAAGCTCGAAGACGAGAGCCGTCGACTGCAAGCAGCAAGCCAAGAGGCGAGTGCTGAGCTCACTCAGCTGCGTACCAGTGTAGAAAATGCCAAAGGATCCATTCAAAAGTTCAGAGAAGCCAATTAGCGCTTGCAAACAAAAATTGAGACACTGACAGCCGATATTACTCTGCTACATGCAACTACCGAACAGCGGAGCGAAGCGTCCCAAGACGCACGAACTCGGGTCTCGGAGGCTCTCCTTCCCTGATGGTGGTCCAAATCTCGCCATGAAGCGGTTCGAGAGACTCCAACTCATCCTTTCTTCAGGTGATTTGGAGGCACTGTAGGAAGAGGAAGAGGGAGGGGAGGTATCACTCATACAGTCGACTGGCTCGGAGAAGCAGGCCGAGGGAAAGAGTTTACCCGGGGGACTGATAAGAAAGTGACCTCCAATGGCTGTTGAAAGTGGTGGGGAGGATTGGATATGAGCTGTTCAAGTGGAAGTGTAGAAAGAATGTTTACACTAGCCAGCCTTCACCAGTTTTTCGTTTCTATGTTCAGGATCCGCATTTCAGCAAACTAGCTGTGGAAATCCAAGCCCCCTCCTCGTGCTCCGTAATTTCAAGTGGCTTGAGCAAGAAGCCAAGTCGAGATTATGTTTCTTTTCACAAGCCAACGCCCGGGTTGTGGGGGAATGACAACAAACAAACGCACACACACACTTCGTTCGCTTCGAGTCCCCAAACCCATCTCGTGTCTTCATTCTACTAACAACGGAGACTGTTGCGCCAAGTTGCGAGTTCTCGACAGTTCTCATAGAGCGAGCATCCAGCTGCGCATGAGGCTCTTCCGTTAACAACAGCGCCGCGTATGTAATGTCAAGCAAGCCACTCAGCACTTGGAATATTTGGCGCTTTATTTTGATCCCGCGGTGCACCATTTCGGGCGAACACAAATGAAATGAAATGGAGCAAGCGAAGAATAGCCAGCGCACACACACCCGCACGTCGTTTCGTTTCCGTTCCTTCACATTGCGTCAACTTGGCCCCATCAAGATCAAGTCAAAGGCACCAAGGCGTTCAGCGCACCAGAATCACAGTTGCAATCCATCTCTCACTCAAGGGAGACACAGATGCACTAAGACAACTACCATACTGGAGATGCAATGAGCACGTAGACGGCACCAGCGAGCACCGCCGCCTCGTTTTATTCTCCTTTGACAACTCCTTCCCTCCATCGATTTGCCAGTCCAACATGTCAATGAGTGCAGTGAAGCTTCGCGCGACGACGCGATTCCGACTCAGCGACGTGGGCGCGCTGCTCCCGCCACCGCTGCCTCTGATCAATCTGCCGGATGAAGTGCGGCTCGCGCACACGGGGGTACCCGGAGCGCGCCCCGCACACCTGCCCGTACGTCGCCACCGCATCGAGAGTAGCGACGGTGGCCTGGCCACTTTGAAGCCAAACACGGACGGAACGAGTGCCCAGGTGCAGAAGCTGCGTAAACCAGAGCCCATTCTGCGCGAGAGCCGCATGCTGGTCGAGAGCGAAGCCGAGGACGACGAAGCGCGGGAGATCACCGCGCGCGTGCACGTGTATGAGTACAACCAGCTCGAGGTGCAGCAGAACTGCGGCACGTCCGAGGACACGTTAGTCTTTGATTCGCTCTTTGAGAGCGGCAACCTGCAGCGCGCCGAGCGCATCTACCGGCACTACGAAAGCAGCAAGCTGTCCGCGAAGCGTGCGTATGCATGATCTCATCGTCTCTTCTCCACAGTCTAATGTCGCCTGCCTGTCTTATCATTTCTAGGGCACGAATACGAGCTGACGATCCACCCGGACATCAAGAACAGCGCGTACCGGCAGTGGTTCTACTTTGAAGTGCGCAATGGGAAGCCTGGCGTCGTGTACAAATTCTCGCTGGCAAACCTGGCCAAGAGCGGCGCGCTCTTCGGGAACGGCCTCCAGCCGGTGGTGTACTCGGAGATCGACGCGGACACGAAAGGCGTCGGTTGGGTGCATCGAGGCATCCATGTGCGCTACGACGTATCGCTCTCGCCCGACAGCGCGCCCGGGACGACGTGTCTGAGCTTTCAGTACGAATTCGAGCACGAGCACGACTGCGTCTACTTTGCGTGTCTCCAGCCATACACCTACACAGGTTTGAAGTTTGGACCGAGCTGACTAGTAGTCGATTGAATAGAGGACCTCTCATCCACTTATTCAATGATACGACACGTAGATCTAACCGAGTACCTGGAGAAGCTCGAGCGGGACCCAGAGCGAGCAGCAGTGTGTCGCCGCGCAGAGCTCTGCCAGAGCATCGCGCAGAACACGTGCGACCTGCTATCCATCACATCCCCTGGGAAAGACGGCATCCCGCTAGATGAAAAGCGCGGTGCGTAGTGTGCCTGCGCGTGTGTGCCAAAGTACTGGGACCTCAGTCAAAGCTCATCAAGCTGTCTATTGTTTCTGTCACAACGCCAACTACTGTCACCAGCGATTGTGCTCTCGGCGCGCGTGCACCCCGGGGAGCCCAACAGCAGCTGGATGATGAAAGGCATGATCGACTATCTCACAGGTCCCTCCAGCGGCGCGCAGATCCTGCGCAAGCACTTCCTCTTCAAGGTCGTGCCGATGCTCAACCCGGACGGCGTGATCAACGGTAACACGCGCGTGAACCTCGCCGGCTGGGACCTGAACCGCAAGTGGTCTTACCCCGTTGAGAAGCTCTTCCCCACCGTGTACCACCTCAAGCGACTGATCGCGAATCTCCAGGCGCGCGACCGCGTGGCGATCTACTGCGACCTGCACGGCCACAGTCTCAACCGCAACATCTTCACGTACGGCTGCTACAACAAGAAGAGCAGCAAGAAGCTGAGCGCGTCGTCGCTCACGGTGGCGATGGGCTCCAGTTCGCCAAGACTGAGCCTTGGAGGTGGCACTGGTAACACCAGCGGAGGTGCGCCGATGCGAGCGAGCGTGAAGAATGACCCGCGTGTGTTCCCGATGATCGTGGCCAAGAACTCGCACTTCTTCTCGTTCGCCAGCTGCGACTTCAAAGTGCACAAGTCCAAGCTCAACACGGCGCGCGTGGTGGTGAACCACGAGCTGGGCGTAATCAACAGCTACACGCTTGAGGCGTCTTTCTGCGGCCCGGACTTCGGACCGCGCAAGGACACGCAATTCTCGACCTGGGACCTGGAGGAAATGGGCAAGTCCTGGTGCCAGAGCCTGCTCATCTACTTTGACCTGGTCGCAGAGGTCAAGGCGCTGGACGCCACCCACCGAGAAAAAGAGCTACTGGCGACAATGCGCAACCAGAAACAGGAGAACAGCTCTTCCTCTCGGCTCATCTTGGGTCCCGACAGCAAACTCGTGACGGAGATGACGAGCAGTCTATTGAGCGACTGTGAGGCTGCGATCTCCGAGCTGTTTGCGAATACCGAGGTGGAATACGACGACGAGCTGGCGGATGTGGGGTCGATGGACTCGGACCTCTCAGGGGCCGAAGACGAGCCGATCCCGCCAAATCAGGCGAATGGTTTGTTCGATGGCTACAGCAGCGCGCTGGAAGACGGCAACAACCAACAGTCCCCAGACAAAGTCTCGGCGGACGGCTCAAAGAGACGGAAGTCGCGCAACGGCCGCAAGAAATCTGCGGCAAAGAAGAACAGCAACAGCAGCAGCAAGCGGAGCAAGAGCAAGGCGAAGAAGAAAGACAAGTTCAAAGCCAAGGAGCGAGAGCAGCCCGCAGACCAGACAGCAGTAGTATCATCAGCAGTACCAGAAGACGTACTAGAGCCAAACGTGAAGAAAAAGTCGACGACTTCCAGTGGTAAACAGAGACGCAGGACCAAGTCATTCAGCGGCAAGAAAGGACGACTGAGGAGCTTCTACGGAGTCAAATCGAAACCAGTAGCCTCCGATTCGGAGGATGGAGGCGAGGGTGACGAAGAAGGAGAAGGAGAAGATGCGGAGGACAACGGTGTGGAAGAGAATCTGCTCGCGTATCAGATGGCGAGTGCTCCTGCGCGAGTGGCGCCGTTGGACGCGGTCGTGCTCCCAGTTTGTCCTGGTAGCGCTGACAGGAGGCGGCTCAAGCCGGCATCAGTTCCATCAGATGCCCAGAAGCAGCAACGCGACTGTGGTGGTGGTGAAGAAATCATGACAGACGACCAGTTCGCAGCTGACAACCGGCGGTTCCTGTGCCCCACACCGCCGTCCCAGAGAGGCAGAGCGCGACTTGTGCGGACAGGATCGCCGCCGCTGATTGAGCTGCCGCTTGTGAAGTCGCTGCCAGTGCTGCGAAATGGTGGGGGTAGTGATGCGCAGAGGGGGAGTCTGAAGGAGAAGATTATGGAGGCATACGGGCTTACGAGACGAATAGCTGGCGGTCCTGGCGCTAGTGGTGGACACCACTCGAACTACCCGGACGATAACGACGGGGAAGGTGAAGGCGACGAGGATGGTGACGACTCGGACGCTTCGTCAGTGCAATCGGGACCCGAGTCGTACCTCTCCGAGTTCTGAGCAGGTGCACAAAGATCAAGCAACACACAAAAAAAAGACACCAGGACCACCAACAGATCCCCAGATCGCACGACAAGCGAAGTCAAGAGCGCCTGTGCAATCGCCATTGTCCGCATTCAAGTGATACGCAAACGGGTGACAACCTTCAGAGCGACCGAGTTATGGCCCTAGCTCATCTGCTCGCTCATCTATCTGTTCATGAGTAAGCCTGTCATACTGATCATCTGGCGCTGGAGCTCGCGGATGCCGAAGTTTTCCTTCGTGCTCGACACGTGGATGATCGGGTTCATGCTCTAATCAAACGCACACAAGCACAACAGCACCATGGAATAGAATAGAGTCCCAGTGTCGCAGTCAGAGTCAGCTCAGTCCGTCACAAGGTAATAGACAGCAGCCTGAGCAAAGCCACGTACGATCCGGTCTATCCGCATAGCGATCTGCTGCGCCTTCTGGATTTGCTTGGTCAGCTCCGGGACCGTCACCTAAGAGAGCAATGGAACACCACACACGTAGCATGTCAGTTCTCATGCAATAGTCGCATATACCAATAAGCACAGCACACATAAAGCCCTTCCATACCGTGTCGGCCTTGGTGAAGACCACCTGGTATATCATACCGAGGTCGTGCAGGTAGTCCATGAAGTCCTCGTCGACCTTGGCGATGCCGCGGCGGCTGTCGACCAGCAAATAAATCGTCTTGAGGTTGGATCCGCGACGACGGCGGATGAACCCGCCCACGAGGTCGTGCCACTCGTCCACCACGGCCTTGGGCGCCGTGGCGAAGCCGTAGCCGGGCATGTCCACGAGCGCCAGGTCTGGCAGACTGCCCACCTTGCCGCCGACCGAGAAGAAGTGCAACTTTTGCGTGCGGCCGGGTGTCTTGGACGTGCGGACGAGGCCCGGCTGGCCTACGAGCGCGTTGATGATGGACGACTTGCCCACGTTTGAGCGACCGGCGAACGCAATCTCTGGAATGGACCACTCCGGCAGGTCCTCCAGGTCGCCCGTGGACGTGATGAGCTTGGACTCGTTCTTGAACAAGCGCGTGGCCACGTCGATCTCATGCGGCAGCAGCGACGGCGGCTCGTCCACGCCCTCGATCGGCCAGAGCACCGGCACGTTCGCCAGCCGCGCCTTCTTCTTGGAGATGCAGCGGCGCGCGCCAACGCCTGCGGCGGAGAGAGCAGAGGCGGATGCGGCAGGCACGCGAAACGCGCGCAGCAGGCGCATGGACGTCATCATCATCGTTGCGCAGATTGGTGTTGGATGAATGCCAGTCATAATGCATTGGTCAAAATCACAAGTTTAGGTGAATTGACCTATTCGCAACTTGGCTCCAAATCGATAGGTTGATCACCCTAATTCAGAAAGTAGCGCATTTTGCTGTTGTTCGTCGCGACAAAAAGAATGGGCATCACAATGCTTACAAACACCCAGTCAAAATGCTGAATACGGCGTTCAGCTTATTTTCTTTTCGCCGAGACACAGCGATCAAGAACTCAACTTGCTAGCACGGTGGTGCAGGTGGAGTTCGCAACGAGCATGTCGGCAAACGCGTGTATGTGTTGCCGATCCTTCTCTTCTACTTCACCTGAAAGTATGTGTATTACTGAAGTTGCATGTATAGAATGCCACGTGGACTTGAGATGCCTGCGGTTTCAGCGCCCGCTTTCCACTTATTGCATTCTTCGGCTCGTTTGTCTATCTCTCGGTACTTTGATGCGATTCGTTTTCTCACAACCCCGATTTCGCTCAAATCCAGTCGTGCTCCTATTGTTCACTGAGCATGAATCTCCAAACACGAGCCTGCTTAGAGACGTTGCTATTCCGTTTGAGACTTGGAGTACGTCGTATCGTTGATACGGTTCGATGCGCTTTGAAGACAGAGACGAACGACCTGTATGACTTTCATTGAAGATACAATACAAGCGCCACAAAAAGAATAGATGGTGGGATCGTGGATCACCAGTTCTTATATTTTGTCTTTACTCGGTCTTTTTACTTGTCGGCACTACTACTTCGTAGCCACACTCGCAACACAGTTCAACACATCTACATGGGAGCGATGTATGCCTTGAGCGACACTGGCGCGGTCTCATTGCAGAGTGCGAACGTGGACGTGGCTTTTGGGAGCGCGCAGTCCTGCTGCTCGAACGGACCATCACTCGAGATGTTGGCCGGCTTGGCGTAGCACGTGCGGATGGCCGAGAGCTGGTTCACGCCGTCCACGGCCGAGCAGAACACCTGGGTGGACTTGGGGTACAGTGCCTGGATCGCCGCGACCGACGGGGCCTCCGCGGCGGGCGATGCCGCCCACTCGGCAATCTGCGCCGTGGCGTTCGCCAGGGACGCCGCGACGTTCAGGGTCGCCTTGAAGTAGGTCACCGCACTCTGCTCCCAGTTGTCGCCCGCGGCGTCGAAGCAGAGGCCGTGCTTCTGGAACTCGTGGTTGTAGATCTCGCAGAGCGAATCGTAGGCCGTGCTCTGGGTCGGGTCCACCCAGGCATCACCCATCTCGGCGATGAGCTCCACCTGGTTCTGGAAGAACTCGAGCGCGCTGTACGGATGGTTGCCGATCGTGTCGCTCACGTTGCAGCAGCTGGCGTAGCCGTCGTTGTAGTTTGGCCAGAGCCCGTGAATCGTGAGCTCGCTTTTGACCACCTCCGGCTTGCACGCGATCCCGTTCGGGTACGGGAGCACGTTCTGGTGCGAGCCCGTCGAGTCGACGCCTACGAGCAGGTCGCGGCAGAGCTGCGGCACAAAGACCTGCTCCAGCAGCAGGTAGTCAAAGTCACCCGGACGCTGCTGCTTGGCCAGGCACGCAGGGTCCGAGGTCAGGCATGTCGGTTCCGCCTTCGAGTTGACGCAGATGTCGACGCACTGCTCTTTTGAAGGGGTCGGCAACCAGCCGCCGAGGTAGTCGACAGCAGTCGCGGCTTGAAACTCGGAAGCGACGAGTGCGGCAGCGAGGATCGCGGACAACTTGACGAACATCGTGGTAGATAGGAGGCTTGAGACTTTGAGTTGGGAGAGTACGCGCGTGGTGTGCGGCGTTGGGGGGATTTTGGAAAGTGAGAGAGGAAGACAGCGTTTGGCAGCTTACTCTCGTAGACCCGTAAGTCCTAGATCCTCGGTGCCCTGGTAGTGAGTACCCTGGGATCCTGTTGATGATGCTGATGATCAATAGAGCATCATCGGTTCAGCAACGAGAGAAAGAGAGAGCGATCTTGTTTGTCGCGCGCTGACCTTTACACTTGGCGGTGACAGAAGTGAGCCATTCGCGCGTCAAGGGCGTGGCACTCGCGTTAGCTTACAGTGGGATTCCTTGATGGCTATCTGCACTTTCTGCGCAGTGATCTCATGACAGTACCTGTGACAACTAATACCCCCGACGTATTTACTTGTCTTCAATGATCATTTTTAAAGGGTTTACCGATATTTAATATTAGTTCATTACCCTCAATAAATGATATTGAGAGGTCACGCTTGCAGTGACGTAATGGGTCGCTCGCTCCTCAAGCACATGTCCCACTTGCAAGAGAGAGGATCTGAGTGGAGACACCCACCCGCCACTCTCCTTGTCCAGATGTCAGTCAGTCTCTTTCCTCCATCAATGGAGCCCTGGTGGGGAGCGATTTGCGTTTGTTCATGTTCCTGAGTGCCAGTCAGACTCAAGGCACCAGGATGTGGAATGAGCTCCTCGTGCAGAGAGATCACCTTCAAGAGCCAGTCACACGATCACACACACATACACACTCTTTCTTTCTCTCTCTTTCTCTCTCTCTGCTAGGATACACGTCTTTCAATCTTCAAGGACGCTGGCATGCTCGAAAGAAGGTACTCGATCGATCACTGGCTCATCATCCATTTGCTATGTGCGTGGGCTTGGATATGCCAGGTATGCGCTGCCCATCGTCGCGATCTCGAACATGAGAACCGCGTTTCAACCAACGACTCTCACAAGCGCATAGTGTGTCTACGGAAGCAGTGGGCTGAAAGTCATTTACCTGTTGTCTGCCATTTGCGGGCTGCATGATTCTCGTTAAACAAGGATCTGTGAAATGGTTTGTGACCGACCCCACACAGGGTGTGGGTAGGACTAGGCAAAATGCTTCTTTCTCTACTTGATGCGCATTGGCGACTCGACAGTTGCGTTTGTTGGCTTGTGTGAGACGAGTAGCAGTAGGTAGGTGTGCTATCAGGTACACTGCTGTATAGTTATTCACGACTCGTCCCAAAGGGGAAATCTTCTCCTTGTGTCTTCCCATTCATTTTGCAAAACGCGACTTGCTATCACTCGTGAAGTGAGAAGCATGACAACATACACGCCTACTCGGAGCTTCTCAACACGAAAGCAAATCAAGTGCGCTCGAGCGGAGGTCAACAACACAGGCGTGCATGATGAGCCTCTATTCGTCGCTCGCGATGTGCCGCTGGAGAGATGGTTACACTGCTGAACGAACGAGTCGTGCAAATCGATCTGCTTTAAAGTGAGGTTCGAAGGCGACGAGAGCACACTGAACGATTCTACGCTCGGAGACCTCTACATCGCAAAGCTCAAGTACTCAGTGCCTATGTAGGTGGCAATGGAGGTAGCTGTGCAAGCGATTCAGTATTATGATGAACGATTCCATGCCCTATATGAAAGTAGCGGCGGCGCCACGATCCTTCCGAACCACGTGGTGTCCACAAACGCCTTGATTTACTCAATGTACCGCCCGCCAGGCGATCGCAGTGGCTTTCTCTCACAAATTCGCGTGGTTGTGGATATCGAGTTCAAGAACAAAACGCTGCAGAGAGCGCATGACTGCGTATCAATGCACTTTGCGCAGATTCTAAAGCGCGGACATTCGTGCTGGTACACATCTATCCTCGCGTCGCCGGCAGTAGAGACTTGTTCAAGCCCGTGGCTGTGCTCTATCGCCGTCGAGAGCAAGGCCCGAATGAGGTTGAAGGCTTCTGCATCGCAGACGCCGTGAGTTTTGGTACGAAACCGCTTGGTGAGAGCGCCGTATCTTTTCTCGAGTCTACATGCTTGCCAATAATCAAGAGAATGAGCCGAGGCTCAGTGTACGGATCCTTCCGGCCCCCGTTTGCGCCGTACACAATTTGTGAAACCCATGGCTGAGTCATGAAGGATTTGAGGACTCTCCAGGTGCTATAAGGGGAGGTGTTGATCCATTCGTCAATGTCTCCAGCAGATCTTTTCTTTGAGACGCTGGCAGATAAAGCGCGCGGAGGCTTGACTTCCAGAACGAGCCGCCGCTCAATCTCGACCTCTGGAGGGTAGTCCAGAGCATCACTTGCTGGGACAGATTCTACGAACTGCTGAATGTCAATCGTGAACGGGAAGTGATGGTCGCTGAAGCTCCCTTCAACGACTTGAGACTTTCTTTTCTGCCACGGACCACGCAGAGCTCTGAGTCATCCCTCCCGCTGCTTTCTCTCAGCCACACTTTCTACCATCCCCCCCTTTCTCCGCCCAACCCCAAACCCGAAATTCGACATGGCGCCCTCATACCGAGATGCAGTTTCTAACGACGTCAACCCTCCTCGCCACCACCAGCTCCTCGTGCAACCACGCCCACACAACGATGACATACTGAAGATCCTCGCCCTCCACGCTGCGAACGCGCCGCTC
>JALBZD010000959.1:0-12848 GCA_038050675.1 Globisporangium cylindrosporum
TTCGCTCACTCGTTGCTGATCCATCTGAGCACCTATTGACCATCTGCCTGGGTTCTCCTGAAGCAAGACCCCTCCAAGAAATGCGAGGCGCGTCAACGAAGTTGCTGACGTCGAGCCAGGATGTGAGCATGGGGGCCACGACAGACTCGGGCTGTGGCGGATTTTACTTTACCGTGTAAATCATGGTTGGTCGAAAGACTCCCGGAAAGTTCGTTTTCTGCCGATGTAAATAAGTGGCGGTGGGTTTGCTCGCACACACACACCACGTGCCACAGGATGCGCTTTAGATTTTGACGTCCCCGATACGAACACTGCCAGACTTTCTCGGACGACTCGAGTTACCGGTAACTGGCATTCTCTGAACTCTTCAGGTCGACGTGCGGGCGCTGCCGTTCGAATTCAGCAGCGACTTGATGTACGGATGGAACACGATCGCTGCAACCAGGTACGGGCTCACGAGCTTCATGACGCCAAGGTTCCAGTACGAGTGCTTCGCTTCTTTCAGGTTCGCCGTACCATTCACCTTCGCCATCGCGCGCATCGTGTCGATGCCCAGACGACTCATCTGCGAGAGCACCACTGCGGAGACCAGAATCACGACTTCCCAGCTCTCGAAATGGTGATCTGGGAACGCGAACCAGGAGATCAGCACACCTGCCAAGCCGAGTGTCGTTGATACTGCAATGTCTTCAATGCCGTGACTCGCCGCGATGGATTTCGTGAGCGGCATTTGGCGGCATCGCTGGAACACGCGCGGGAACCGCGCTCGCAGGTTCATAAACAAGTAGTGGCCAACCTCGGCGGCACAGATCACGAACCAGAAAGTTGAGATCTTGTCACCGAGCTTCCCAGCGTGAGGGTGGTCGACAAAATCCGCGGTCTCCATCATCGGCGACGTCAGAAACACGAGCCCAAAAATGTCGAGCGTGATCGAGAGCGTGGTCTCGAGCACTTCTTTGCTGGAGACGATGCGCCACACGACGACGAGGCACACGCCAACGAGGATCACGTAGAGCGAGTCGAGCAGCTCTGGGTCGTCCACCCATCGGTCGTAATGCGCGAGAAAAGTGTTGAGACTCGACACGGTGAAGCACGCCTGGTACACGAGCACGGCCACGCCGTCGCGCGCGGTCGGCGCGAAGCACGCGCATAGCGTCGACAGCGTCGTGCCGAGCGCGGCGCAGCTCAGTACCATGCGCCACCCGAGCCTCGATCGCTCCACGTCCACGATCACCCCCTGACACGCGATCACGATGGCGACAACCCCTCCGCCGATTAACGCTGACACAATCAACGCCGCGATCCAGTTCCTGCCGCCGAGCCACCTGTCTGCGACCGGCGAGACCGCGCATGTCTCGGGATTCATCTCGTCACACTGGAGCTGCTCGTACTCGTCGCGACTGAGGTGTTCGTATTCACACACCACGGGGATCAGAAGTCGTTTGCGTATCCGGAAATGCCACCAGCTGAGCTCGAGTCCGCCGAGCGCGACCACTACTTGGCACACGTACAACAAGGTGTACGCGCACGAAACATGGAGCGCTGTGACCACGATCGCAACGGGGAGGAGCAGCACTGCGAGCGCGCGCGTGTGCCTGAGGAATCGGGAGTCGCCGAGCCTTCTTCTCCGTTGCTGCCTCGTCGTCGTAACCATCGTGATCGAAGGCAGAGAGTGGCGGCAGAACACCGGTGCCACCAGTGCTATGGTGGCCGCCTGCGAGGGCAGAGCGCTGTCACCGCTCGTCGTCGTGTGCATGTATCGCGGGGGATTTGATTTTAATTAAATACGTGGACACACACACAGAGAGAGAGAGAGAGAGAGAGCGTCCGCCGTTCCTTTCTTCTTCGGCTTTCTCCTATTGCGTTGTGTGGCGACAGGTCTCTCGCGTTTATTATTCCACCACTTTGTCTCTTTTTTAATCGACGTCTGGCGCGTGGACTTACAGGGGAGATTAAAACGGAGGGTTGCTGGATGAGGAGAGGGGGAAACAGTCAATGGAATCGATATTAACAAGCGCGTTGCTGAATGAGGGTCCCAGAAGTAACTTCCTTGGAATTAAAGAAGCCTGTTTGTTTGGATGAGAAATTGAAAGGAGGGGAAAACCCTTTTACAGTCAATTGTAATTGAAATTTAAAGCAAATAGAGCCATCTGATTGGCTGAAACTACTACAGTTGATACAAAAACAACGAACGAACGAACGAGAAGCAAGTTTTTGAAACAGCGAGTGCGACATTCCGTAATTACACTTTTTACCTTTTTTACAGGAGTGTCAGCTTTCCACAAATGCACAGTGCATTTCTGTTGCTCCGAAGACGCAGTGCACGGGATGGGCAAGATGGGCGCTCGGGTTCGACGGAACACCAGCCAGCCAGCACGAAAATGAACAAGCAGCAGCGAAACCAGTGAAGCAGTGGGTCAAAAGCCGTACAAGTGAGGTTGCGACATCGTAGAGTACATGTAGTATTAATGAGCCCTCACACGCTGTCCTTCACTGGTGTCTTCGCATTGTCCTCTTCAACCAGACATCAACACCTCACCTGTACTTTTGGGCCCATGTCGCCAGCAGGCGCGTCGGAGTGGAGTAATGGCCTTGACATGGACGGAATAGCAAGCAGATAATTAAGTATTCCTGTGTGGAATTATGGCCACGTTTCGCAAATTGTGTAGCTATTGCAATACCTACAGTGGCGTAATTTTGCGTAAAGATGAATTAATTATCCGGATACCGACTTTTTAAAAAAAATAATTTTGCATTTTAATACAGAATTCGGTTGCTGGACTCAAGAGCCGACATCACAGCAGACGCACAGTCGCCCGCGTTCGAATTAAGCACACAAGTAATGCGATGGAGTTCCTCGGCGGCGGCGGTGGCGGAGCCGCGCACGTGGCGGTCTCGCTCGGCGTACCGCGGCCTCTAGAGCCCCTGCCGGCGCTTCCCCCCGGCCACCAGATGTGCCACGCGTCGTCCTGCGCGCTCGCGGTCTTTCTCGCGGTTTCGCTCTTCGTGACGCCCGCGCTTGTGCTCGCGGCGGTCGAGCTCTCACGCGCGTACCTGCTGCTCTTCCTGGGACAGCTGCTGATCGCACTCAGCGCGCTCGAATGGAGCTGGCTCTGGTTCCGCATCCGCCGCAAGCTGCTCTTCACACTGAAGGTACAGGGCGATCTCCCGGAGGAAGAAGAACAGCAACAGCAACAACTGCTTGAGGGCGGAAATGACGGCGAATCGGCAGCAGAACAGGGACAGAACCAGGAACAGGAGTATGAAGAAGACCATGAAGAAACAGGGAACAGGACAGAGACCACACTCTTTATGCGTCGACAGCGGGAGATGCGTGCGTCCCAGTTCGCGGTGTCCAGCCTCGCAGACCGGTACTGCGGCGGTCGGTGGTACCTCGTCGCGTTTCTCTTCGCCGTGTGCGGTGCGGGCGTCGCGCTCGTGGGGGTGTACATGATGGAGAGCGATGTGTTTGAAGATTCGAAGAGCACGTTCGGACGCGACATGTTGGTCGCGACGACCGCCGTGGGCATGTTTCTCGCGGTGTTCCTCGGCTGCCTCGCGCCGTCCAAGCTCGACGCGCTCGTGCTGGCGATGTACATGGGCTGCTTCGTGGCATCGAGCATGAACACGTTCCTCATGTACTACGCGAACTCGATCGGCGCGACGGAGTTACTGGACTCGCTCTTTGTGCTCCTGGTCGGCGCGTGCGGGATCTTCTTGCTGCGCGTGGTATCGAGCAAGTTCGTGATGGAGAGTCTGCTGCTCGTGCTGGGCGACATCCTGGGACTCATCGTGATCGTCGCGCCAATGATCATGGCCGCGGACTTTGTCGACCACCCGGGTGCAGTGAAGAACCGCGACAAGCTTGCACTGTTCTTCCTCGTCATGTTCGCGTCGGAAATCGGTCGCTGGGTCACGAAGATGCTCAAGACCCGGTCGCCGCAGACGCTGCCGCTGCTGCAGCGATGTTGTTGTTGTCGGCGGCATCGCGACGAGATTGATCACACGATGAAGAACGAGGCGACGTCCAGCACCGCAGTCGAAGAGCTCCTTGGTGCGATCGCGCTCGGCGCGCTCATGCTTCCCGTGTCGCTCATCGGGGGGTCCAACCAGTCGCTTACGGTGGTCGAAGCCATCATGCTGATCGCCGCAATGACGCTGGGCCAGTGGTCGCACTTCCTCATGGCGAGTGTCAAGCAGATGGCGGAGGTCACGACCACGGGATTCTACCTGCCCGAGGGCTCGAGCGTCGGCGGCGTACTGGACCGCACTGCGGTGTTTACGGTCGGCGTGTTCATCTTCCACACGTACCTCAAGTACGTCTACTACCGATGATGATAGCAAGGCGAGGCAGACTCATTATCTATCTATTTACTGGTGAAGAGGCGTGCGACCAGCCGGAGTTTGGGCAGAAGCGCTACGTGGCGAGACCAAGACGTTCTTGTGCGAGAGCAAGCAACTACGCTATGGCAGAATCCACCCCGCAAGGCTGACCAAGACCGAATCTCTGCCGCCCATTTCGAAGTCTCACTATTATTTATTGAACGCGCGTCCAAGGGAGCCAAGAAGAAGACGAAGGACAAGTTAGACAGACAGACAGACTGGCAAGAGGCATCAAACCTTCGAAGGTAATAACAACAACTTGACATTTACTTGAGAGTCTAATTCGCCTGTATTTTTGGGCCAATGTTGCCAGCGGTGCAGACTCACCGATCCCTTCGCTAGCCTCTCCTAGCAAGCGACTGGCGTTCTTCATGAAGATGTTCTTACTCGCGTTGATGTCTCGCTCCTGAGTGAAGCGATACGAATTACAGTTGTAGCTGTAGGTGGCACTGGCTCTGAGATCGTACTTCACGTTCCCGCATCTTGAGCACGTCTGCGAAGTATACTCCTCGCTGCATTCGATCACTCGACCCCAGATCTCTCCATGTTGTATTTGAGGAGGTTCTTGAACCTGAAGTGGGATAGAGCCATCATCGCGTGCACAGAAGGACCTGATAGTTTGCGTCGCGCTCCAGCAGGCCGAACCGCGGCTGCGACGTCTATTGCCGCACTCTGGTCGTACTTTCGCGCCATCTCGGAGGCTCGGGGGTCTGGAACGCCGATAGGAGAACCTCGTGGTAGTTGGCTGACAACCAGCTCGAGACCTTGTGGTGCATGTCATGGATCATTCTGGTGATGCGCTGAAGGGTGAACCGGATTTTCCTTCGTAGACGGTAACGTTGCCGGCGGAGCAGCGGCTTTGTGCGGGTCGTGGTCTCGGCCGTCGTGTTTGTTGCGGCACTGGTTTGGAAGATTTTCGTCTCCACTAATGTACCGAGTTTCGACTGTGCTTGGGCGTGGGTCTGAGGATTACGTTGAGGCGTTGCTCCTGTTCGCGATATAGCTGCTGCTGACTGGGTGCAAAAGCATTGGTGGCGGCGCCGCGAGTATCTCCGCGACATCCTGCGGCTGCACGGCCGGGCGGCTCCATTGCGTCTCGTCCGCGTCACCCATGCTTTTGGTTCGCGCGTCGTGTTTGCATTGGAAGCTGTTTGAAAAAAAGACGATGCACTCGCTTAAATACGAAACGCACGGCACGATCGATTCCAGTGCAGTACCTCCTAGAAGGCACTATTCGGAAACTGCAAGAATGGTGGTGACCTTGAGACCAAGGTGACCAACCTGACCTGGATAAAAGTGAAGCGCTCCTTCCTTCCCTGCGGTTTACAATGCTGACGTTTTGGTGCAAGCCTATAGCGTGACGCAGCGTGCTTTGCTCATCACTTGTTATTATGCGGAGTGGCTGGTGGGGCTGGGGCTGGTGGCTGCCTTGTTGCTTTTGATGCGGCTTTCTTCTGGCGCAGCGCCGCCAGGTAGCGCTTCCGGGCGTCTCGGTCACCACTGTTGGATGCGTCGCTCTGCGTATCACCACTATTGCTCATGGTCTCCTCCAAGGCATGCTGCTGTTTGATGAGCTGAATTGGTGCTGGTGAACTCATGCCAATCGCCTGTATTTTTGGGCCGATGTCGTCAGCATGTCGCTGGCAGGTCATGCTAATCGACTGTGGCAGTGTGGAGGGTGATCCAAAATCAGCGTCCAATAGTGTTTGCTCTTGTAGACACTTTCGAATGTCCGCAAAGCGTCGTCTTTGTGAGGATGTCACTTGAGATTTGTCCACATGCCTTGATTCAGAAGAGCTGAGTGGGGTCATGTTACTTCGAATGATGCGTCGAAGCAACTTGGCTGAGGTCTGAATTGCAATCAGCGATGGCGAATCTCCGCCACAAAGTGCACCAACACTAGTGTTGTCGCCACAGCCAGTAGCAGCAGCAGCACCTTGCTCCACCACTGTGATCACCGGCACCAGTGCTGTCTTGTGTGGGAAGTACTCGCAGTTCTCGGAGGCTTCAACGTGCACCTGCGTGATCTCAACGCTACATCCTCGGCGCTGCAGATCGATGTCTCGAGCTAAATACCCCGTGATGCGTCCGCCGATCGCCACATGCGGCAACACAGCGTCGAGAAAGTCGTGCCAGCGAGATCGCGATCTGAGCGTGCGCGTCTGGTTCTGCGTGACGCCCTGGTGCTCCAGCTCTGGTAGCGGGTAGTCGTCGAAGAATACGCAGTCAAACTGCTCAGTGAGCGCTGGGAGGATCAACTGCCATGTGCCGCGCAAGACCTCCACGCCGCCGTTATGCTCAATCACAAATTTCTCGGCGTCTCTGATGACCGCGGCGTCGCACTCGATAATCACGTGGCGCTTCGGGTGGAAGCTCTGAATGCGCGTCGCCGAGTACGCGAGTCCAAAGCCGATCTCGAGCACGCGATCGCTGCGTTGAATGCGCAGCGCGTCGGCACACTGGTGCATGTACCGCTTCTCCCACTGCATCATCACCTGCTGGCCCTGGGAGCTGTAGAGCACCTCGCGTCCGAGCTCATCGTGGCCCTTCGCGTTGCCCGTGGTGATCATTTTTCAGCTGTGTTGTAATCCAAGAGAGTAGTCACTAAAACGAATTCAGCTGCCACTAAAGTATTCTTCGCGGCGTTTGATTGGGTGGAAATGTGTGCTTCGAGAGGGTTGCGCGAAGGTCGCTTGAAGCGACATGCTCGCAGGATCACCCAACCACTTTTCGTGAGCGACAAAGAACTCGCGAAGACAAGCGAGTGAGAATGGTGCTGATCATGCGCGCGATCCGCGCGGCGGCGGGCGCGTCCTCTGCGAGCGCCAGAAAGTTCAATGCTGTGCGCAGCATCCTCTCTCAAGCGCGCTTCTCCACGCAGTCCAGCGGTATGTCCCTTTCTCTGCATTTGTGTGTTGATGAGCCACGCTCTGTTGTTGCTCGGATGTGAAGCTGGATGGGAAAATGAAGAGCTCACTTTGATGCTAGCAGGATGATTGGTCGTCTAACGCGTTTGCCTTTGTTGGTTGGTTGATGTGCTATCTATCTGCAGTGTACACATGGGGCTCTGGGTCGCTCGGTCAGCTCGGCCATGGCGCGTTCGTCAAGTCGGGCATGCGCAATGCGTACGAGGAGCTGTCGCCGAAGCTTGTGGAAGCGTTCGAAGGCAAGAGCATCGTCAAGCTCGAGTTTGGCGCCACGCATAGCGCAGCGAGTGAGTTGAATGCACTGCTGAGACTATGGAATATGGTGCTCTTTGTGGCTCGCTACGTAATATGGTGCTCACTATGTGGTGTATCTACTTTGAACAGTCGATGATAAGGGCCGGGTGTACATGTGGGGCTCGAACGAATACAACAAGCTCGGCCTGGGTCCAGGTACGGGCGACTTTGAGTCCCTCCCACACCTCATGGAAGCCTTCGAGGGCATCGAGATCGTCGACATCTCCTGCGGCGACTACTACACGGCGGCGGTCGACAAGGACGGCAAGATGTACTCGTGGGGCTGGGGCGGCTCGACCATGAAGGGCGCAGGTGGACTCGGTCACGCCGGCGGCAAGGACGAGCCAACGCCTCGTCTTCTGCGTTCGCTCGTGGACCAGGGTGTGCCCATCGCGTCTGTCGAATGTGGCGAGTTCCACACAGTCGCGCTGTCCAAGGACGGCGAGATCTGGGCGTGGGGCAACGGCGAGTACGGACGTCTGGGCAACGGCGAGACCGACACGTTCGAAGTGCCGGAGCCGATCGAGTTCTTTGCAGACGAAAATGTCGTGTCGATCTCCGCCGGTCGCGACTTCACGTTCGCGCTCACGGACAACGGCGAGCTCTACGGCTGGGGCGGCAATAGCCGTAAGTAGCTGCGCAATCTGATGAACCATAAAGAATGCATGTAAGACTAGCTCACCATGTCCTTGTATCACTCATTATGTAGACAACCAACTCGGTGTGGGTGGCGGCTTGACGATGGACCACTACAACATGGAGGCGATCCCGACGCTCGTCGAGGGCTTCAACGGCATGAGCATCAAGCAGTTCGCGGCGGGCTACGACCACGCGGCCGCGGTCACGGACGACGGCCGCATGTACATGTGGGGCTCCAAGCTTTGGCTCGAGCCGCACGAGATGACGGCGCTCGAGGGCGAGAAGATTGTGCAGGTCGCGTGCGGTCGCGTGTATACGGTCGCGCTCTCGGAGGACGGCAAGGTGTTCACGTTCGGCAAGGGCAGCTCGAACTGCCTCGGCCACGGCGACCGCAAAAACCAGCTGCAACCGATGCAGATCCAGTCGCTCGCCAACATCAACATCGTCTCGTACGTATTATTCTATTCATTCCTTACCTGTCGGATATGAGAATTGATGATAGTTGATGACTAACCTTGATGTTGTACTTGCATGATGGGATGGCAGGGTCTCTTGTGGGGACTACCACATGGGGGCGATCTCGACACCGCACTCGCAAGCCATGGACAAGGACTTTTCGTTCCGCGAATAAACAAAAACGCTGTCTAGTTTTCCGCTTTCAGGTAGATAAGTACCTGGGAGAAAAGAAGGTATGAGAGAAAGAGAGAGAGAGAGAGAGGGATGCGAAGGAACGACTGATGGTCGGTCAAGCAGACTGGCGACAGCAACTCAAGCACCAACAAACAAGCAGATGAATAGAATAGCCCCACCATCCCATGTCCAATGCTTCCCCATTGCGATGATTTCGTTTCCCATCCATCCACCACTGACTAGTGACTTGGGCCATTGCAAATCCATTATGGGTACAGGATCAGACACGGGACGCGATCTTTCCATATTTCTCCAGCACCCGACATGATCCTCCTTCATAAGATGAAAGAAAGCCCAGCCAAGGCGCCACACTCCAATCCCATCCAATTTAACTACAGAATGAACACTTCGCTGCCGCTGATCCTGCTGCTGGCAGCGCTGATCGTCGTCACGGCGGGCATGGCTGCACTGCTCGCGTTCGCGCCTGCGGACCACATGATCTCGTTCAGCATCGCGGTGCCCGTGCCACTTTGGCTGCTGCAGTTGCACCAATTCGCAGCGTCTGCATCCTCTCAAGAACTCCGCTTTGAAGCGCATCAAGAACCTGTCGGCGTTGCTGCTGAGACCGCGAGGCCCAAGCGAGTGCGAAGAGCCCGCTCAGATGGCCCACAGCCGAGAGCAATGCGTGAACAGAATACCGGCTTGGTTGCTGCTGTTCTTGCGGACAGGATCAGGAATATCTGGCGCAAAGTATCGGAGCTATTCGAGGATCTTGCATCGAAGAGCTACTTTGGCGTCAGGAACAATATCAACAACCGTGGCGTTGGCTCGTACGACATGTGGACCAATGAGGAAGACTCAACCCACGAAGACAGCGACGCGTGCACCAAGCTCTATCGAGATAGCAAGCAGCACCAGGTCTGCGCCATTAGTATATAAAACACAGGATCTATATAGTTCGTCAATGCAAAATACAAATCTATTCAATCTTCTATCACTTGCCACCACCGCTGCTCTTGTCGTCCCGCTTGCGCTTGATGTTGTTGCGGCTCTGCATCGCTGCGGCACCTGTGCCCTCAGCCGTGAGCACGTCCGTGACCACGTACGGCGCCTGCACCGGGTCGTTCACGTCCACGACGAGCGATGCCAGCGGGAAGTTGCCGCGCACCAGCAGGTTCACGCGCTCGATCACTCGAAGGGGCAGTGGGCTGAGAATGAAGAGCAGGCGCCTCTGGACGTCGACCGCGCGGATCAAGCCCACGCCCAGACACGGAGCATGCGCCGGCTTTACCAGTATCCGAGGTGGTCCCGCACGAGCTTCTGAGACTGGCTGTGGTGGTGGTAAACCTGCTGAGCCTTCGCCTACTTCACTATCGAGCTGCTCTTCTTCCGTATCCTCTGACGGCGGTGGAGGTGGCAATTCTCCTGAGCCTTCATCTTGTCCGTAGTCAGCATGGCGCTGTTCTTCAGTTGATTTTGCAACAGGAGGACGTCTTGGGTTGATGCACAGCCCGACGATGCTGCCGTTGAGCGAGTAGAGCAGCTGGCTCGACGGCACGGAGCTCCCGGCAAAGCCAATGTCCACTTGATCGAATGACACGGCAAACGGCGTCACACCGGCGTACGCGCGCGCAATATGGTCGTCCACGCGGTTCTTCTCCGAGAGCACGTGTAGGTTCTGCAGCTGCGGCCGTGCGAGGTCGCACGCGCTCTGCGACAGAAAGTACTGGTGCCAGCGGTACAGCCGCATATCCTTCGAGGACCGCGGCGGCTGCGTCACGCCCACGGGATCCCAGGGCTCCACGCCATGGATCTTCCACTTGCCGCTTGATGGGACCGTGAACTGCTTACTCTTGGTCGTCGCGAGGAGCTGCACGACGTGGTCTGGGTTAGCCTCCTGGATCACGGAACAGAGCAGGTCGTGGCCCATGCTCTTGATCCACCCGTCCGTGTTGATCACCAGCGGCACGTGCGGTTTCTTGTTGCTGTTGCTTCCTGCGTGGATGCCCCACTTGGCTTCGTAGAGCCGCAGCAAACTCTTCACCGCCTGCATGTAGTAGAGAGGGTCGTTGCTCGGGTTCGTGCCACCGCAGAAAAACGAGCGCAGGGGCATCTTCATGTGCGTGAAGCCCGGTCCCAGCACGGGCGTCACGAGCGCATGCAGCGACACAAGGCCCGGCGGCGTGAGCTCCGACTGGCCCAGGTCCGTGTCCAGGAATGCGACCATCCCGTAGTGCGACAGCAGGCGGTTCACGAGGTACCGGCAGAACGTGGACTTGCCTACGCCCTTGGCGCCGCACACGATGATGCTCTGCATTGGGTTGCCCGTGGTCAGCAGACTCGTCTCGATCGCGTCTACCGTCGACTTCCAGGGCCGTGTGATCTTGATCGTCCGGAACGAGTCCACGTATGTGAGCTCCGAGAGCACGCGTCCCGGAGTCTTCCAGTCGTGGTATTGCAACTCGCTCGGGTTGGACGGCACGACCGAGTCATCCGCGTCACCAGTTGCCGCTTTGAGGTCCAGCTGGTCCTCCTTGGGCACGATGATCTTGAAACCTGGGAGCACCAAAGTGTTCGCGTCCTTCTCAGCCGAACGGTTACTCTCGTAGAAGCACGTGACGTTGCCATACGTCACGGGGATCGCGCAAAAGATCAGCACAATGGGAAAGTCCTCGGCCATCTCTTCCGCGAGCGCATCAGCCGCGTGCTCGTCGTCCATCTCCACGGGTCGCACACGCACCACCGAGGGTTCCGAGAGCGCCAACAGCGTCTTGTTCGCATCGCGGAACGGCGCCTGGTACGCGGCGTCCAGCAGCTGCTTGGTGACTTCCGAGCGCGTGTTCTCGTTTGTGCGGCCCTCAATCACCATGAGGTTGTTCCACTTGGGCGAGTAGAGCGAGTAGTACGTGCCCAGCGCCGGCTGGAAACCCAGTAGCTCCACGTGGCCCTGGAACACGCGGAAGAGCGCCATACCGGCGCAGTTGATGCGCGCGTCCACCTGCATGCCCAGCACCACCACGTCGCCTGAGCGCACGCACGACGCGCGGAACCTGAGCGCGCGGCCGTCACCGCTGTCAGCAGCAGCAGTAGCAGCAACAGCACCACTGCCGTTGATGCTGCCATTCGGACGTGGCTTCTTCATCGCCATTATATTGAATTGAGCTGATTGATGATTGATTGGCAAGACCAAAGCCAGCATTTCTATTTACACCGATGGCCAAAAGCTAAAATTTAATTTATTGAAAGTTAAATTTCTTGATTTGGCGCAACCCTAACCTCCATGTATGAAAATCGGAGTGCTGTTGGCAACGCACTTGCGCTCGATCCCGGCAGCCATGAGGTCTGGAACCAGCGAGTAGCTGGCGGTCCGTGATGACTCCCTCTATCACGCCTCGAGCGGCAGCAGCGAGGAGAGCCTCTGCAATCTGACACAGAATGTAACAACGAGTGCAGTAAAGTCAGTGACACACCATAGCAGTTACCATGTGAGCGCGTCACAAGTGTGGAAACCGCAGACGCCAACCCAGCACAGCAATTCTTTCGCTCGCTAGAGTTCGACAGACCAGCAAGCATCCCGAGCCTCTAAGGAGTCGATAGTGAGATTGGTAGTGCAAAACAAGAAGTGATTCTGCAACGTGAACATCAAGGAGCAGTCGGTCCCGATCAGAACCTACTTGACGCGCGAGAATGCGCTCAACGCGTACGAGCTCCTCCGGTCCGACCAGAGCACGAACAAAGACGCGGCCGCGAGTGTCTACAAACTGACCGAGCAACTCGCAATCAAGCAGCGCGAGCCGGGCGAGAACGTGATGTAGATGGCCACGAGCAAGTGCCACCTGCACCTGTCGTGATAGCGCCTTGAAGACATGATCTCAACACCGGTCGATTACTGGTACTTTTAGGATCGTCCATTCGAAGCAATTCGCTTTGGCCAATTATCATTGCGCTCCTGAAGACTGACGCAGCCCAAAACAA